>JADRCD010204350.1:409-10563 GCA_019843815.1 Montemys delectorum | reverse complement strand
GTGTGTGTGTGTGTGTGTGTGTGTGTGTGTGTGTGTGTGTGTGTGTGTGTTTCATTGAGAATCCACAACATTGGGATTGTATAGAGAAGCATGTGCTTAGTTGCTGTCGGGGAGTCTAGAGTGTGTGATGTTTGGTATAGGCTTGGCCCAGGGAGTGGCACTATTTGGAGGTTTGGCCATGTTGGAGTAGGTGTTGCCTTGTTGAAGTAGACGTGTCACTGAGGGAGTGAGCTTAATACCCTAGTCCTAGCTGCCTGGAAGCCAGTATTCTGGTAGCAGCCTTCAGGTAACGATATAGAATTCCTGCACCATGCCTACCTGGATGCCACCATGTTCCCACCTTGATGTTAATACACTGAACCTCTGAACCTGTAAGCCAGCCCCAATTAAATGTTGTCCTTATGAGTGGCTTTGGTCATGATGTCTGTTCACAGAAGTAAAACCCTCACTAAGACAGAGCAGATTGACTCTACCACTTCAATAGAGTATGTACTTTTATCAACAGAGATATTCTGAAGACAATAATTGTATAACCTTCTAGTTGCTTCCTCTTTCAGGTTTTCCTGGTTCATGTTGTACTTTGTCCAGTCTTTAAGAAAAAGCCATTATGGTCTTCAATTTTGAGCCCTGGGGTCGAATGTCTAATACTACTATGGAAAATGCTTAAAGTCTATATGAAGTTACAGCTACGAAGCATGTACTCTCAAACACACCTGATCTTTGTTCCCTTTCTTGCTTCTAAAGTGGAAAGGCTTTGAATCAACAGAAACCTTGAAATAATCTCTTTAAGTGTCTGTATCTGTGAGTATTTCTATTTTACTAGAGCAACTGAAGACCCCAGAGTATGTAAGAAGTACACCTTTAGTCTGATGGCTTATGAACTAAACAGCCCCATATATTTTACATTTGCTTATTTTAATTCATCAATTTTCACTGATACTATTTCTTTCATGCCACAGGTATCTTTTCTTAAATGCAGATGAAAAACTACAAAAATACTATTTAAATGGCAATTTGATAAATTTGGAAGCTATCTTTTCTCAGTGTACTCAAGTATCCTGGGATCATTATCAGGACTTATATTTATTCATAAAGTTTAATTGAATGGATTTGTATTCAATAAATAATTTTGTATATATGCATAAATTGCAGGCTGTTGTCTTATGCAAATGAGGAACTAAATGGAAGATAATGCTATAAGATGTAGTTAAATAATGGCCATTACCCTTCCTTGTTCTCTCCTTCAAATTCACAATGGTTATGGATCTTTGTCATTCAGTTAATACATGAACTTGAAACAATTTTGAAAGAGACTTTGGAAACCTAACTTTGAGGCCATGTTAACCACAACCTGTAGAACTTAATTCTTTCCTTCCACTATTTGATTCCTAGGAATTGAACTCTGGCTCTCAGACTTGGAAGCAAAGTTTACCTCCTCAACCATCCTATATCCTCTAAACCAGGATGTGAATTTCTAAATCAATCTAATAGTTTCTCCATAGTATATTCAGGAGGCTTTGTTATTCTAATTTTTTTTTTTAAAAAAGATGAGCTTTTTAAGATCTGTCATACCCTTTTGGAGAGTTGTTATTTATTTCAAGTAACATGAATAAATATGTAACAATGCAAATGATTTTGGGGGCTTTATGAAAAGAAAAGTCCCATATAATTACAGATCCTCTCAAAACAAACATATGAAAAATACATAGTTCCTTATTTTTAGATGAGTAAATTCTTAGAGGAAAGTTACATAGAATTCACTCATTTAAATCTTTAGTTTTTATTAGTTCTTTGAGAGCTTGATATAATGTTTTGATCATATTCATGCCCTTCTCTAACTTCTCTCAATCTTCTTTACCCAGTCAACTTTGTGCTGTCTGTTTTGTTTTTGTTTTATATAGCATTTTGTCCACTTTGTGTTGCCCATGTACTCTAAGATGTGTGGCTTCCACTGAAGCATAGGTGGCTTACCAGTGTCCAAGCTATAAAAGAATACTGACTCTTCCTCTACCAGCTCGAAAACATGACTTAGATCTAGAAACCTGACTAGGTACAATGAAGGAATTAAAAAAGGACTAACATAAAGACATATGTACAGAAAAGTTGCGGTCAGGTAGAATGTGCATGCTTTAATGGAGCTGTACCTACCACTCACTGCAACTAGAAACCTCAGTGTATTTACTATTTATAATATATGGAGAGGGGTTAGCTAGACTCAACTGGAGGTCTGTTTAGTCTAGAGGTATAAATATCCAGGAAGAGGAAGTTGCTATTTTTTGTATACACTGATCAGTCTTATATAACCAATTGTACTTGGACTAGACAACATAGCAATTGCTAAAGTCTAGCCTGATCTATATGAGGAAAGGCTTGGCCAATTTCCTGTAGGTCCAAGGTCTTGACTTGTCATGGCTTTGTCCATGTCAGCAATTCATATTCATTTAGGACCTCATTCATCAGAACTTCTGCCTCTTGTTATTCTTTAGCTAGGGGGAGGAATTTTGTGTCCTCTTCCCATCTCAATGCTAATATTTGTGCTTGAGCTTGCACAGGTCTTGTGCATGCTGTCCCATGCTGTAGGTTCATTTGTGTAGCTGTCCCATTGAGTCCAGAAGAGAGTGTTTTCTTGTAGCCATCCACAGCCTCTGGTTTTCACTCTTTTCCTACTCCTTCTTTTGCAATCATCCCTGATTCTTGAGGAAAAGGATGTGATACAGATGTGACGTTTAGGATTTGGAATGCCACAGTCTCTTAGTCTCTGAACCTTTACCAGGTGTTGGTCTCTTTATTAATTACAACCTACTGTAAGTAGAAACTTCCCTGATGAGGGTTGAGAGATGCATTAATCTATGGGTATATTTATAAACATTAATAGATGACTTATTACTATACCCATGTAGCAGAATAATAGTAGCAGCTTCTCTCTAAGCACTTAAGATCTATCAAGCAATAGATACTTGGCCCCAATAATAGTACTGGGTATGGGTTTCATTTTGTAGAGTTGGTCTTAAATCTAATCACAAAGTGGTTGGATAATCCCATGATGTTCATGACACTATTGCACCAGCAAACATATCTTGCTAGCCCAGTCACTATTGTAGTTCACTAGGTTCACAGATGGCTAAGATCTATGGTAACTTTTCTTCTGGTAGCACACAAATTACCTATCATAATTAGGCTTTCTATTGCTGTAATGAAATTCCATGAACAAAGCATGTTGTGGAGGAAATGGTTTATTTGGTTTATACTTCCACATTGTAGTCTATCATTGAAGGAAGATAGGACAGGAACTCAAACAGGGTAGGAACCTGGAGGCAGGAGCTGATGTGGAGGCCATGAAAGGGTGATTCTTTCTGAATTGGTCACCATGGCTTACTCAACTTTCTTTCTTGAAGAATCTGGAACCACCAGCCCAGAGATGGCACCAACCACAATGGTTGGGCCATTCCTCCATCAGTCACTAATTAAGAAAGTGCCCTACAGTTGGATCTTATGAAGAAAGTTTCTCAGTTGAGGCTCCCTTCTTCCAAAGAACTCTGGCTTGTGTCAAGTTGAAATAAAACTATCCAGAACCATATCTTCCATTGTAATAAAAGCTGACCAGTAGGGATCTAGCTTCATGGTCAGTACCAGTTTGGTTACCTTTGTGTGCTCTAATGTAAGGATCTAGTGTCTTCAGCAATAGAGTGTTACTTTAAGTTCTGAAAGATAGCCAAAGAATGTCCATAACCTGTAATGTTTTTATGATAATAATGACTAAGGTTAAAAGCCAGTAACAACAAAATCTGGTGTAGATGTGGGGAAAAGAGAACAATTTTATCCACTGTTTGTGGACTGTGCAAACTAGTGCAACAACTATGGAAATCAATTTGGAGATTTCTCAAGGTACTAGAAATAGATCACCCACATAATCACCTATATAACTCTGTATATTGTAATAGAGATACCTAGTCACAATTACTAGGAAATAGAAACAAACTCAATGTATATCAGCTAATGGATAAGTAATAAAAATGTGACATATTTACACAATGGAGTTAAGAAAACTTTAATTATGAAATTCACAGATAGAGCTGGAAACATCAATTTTGAATGAGGCAAGTAAGATACTCAGAAAGACAGACATTGTATTATTTCTTTCATACATGAATACTAGTTTTGATTTTTTGGATATGTGTTTTACCTGGAATACCTAGAAAGGTCAATACCTTGGGGAGGTATTGATTCAACTGAGGAGACATAGAAATCACTGGTATAAAGGAGAGTGATGAAACAGAAAGTAACCCTTTGGTTACTTTAGTAACTATAATGGGGTTGAGAATGCAAGATAGAGGAGAGGAATTTGAAGCTGTATGCTAAAAGTATAGGTACAGAAAAGGGTGAATTCTGGGGCACATTAATGCAGTAGGCTACAGCAAACATATCATTACACAAACATGAATCTAAAATCTTATCAAAAAAGGAAATTAACAACCATGTGATTGATAACTGGAATTGGAATTCAAGTCTTCCACATTGTATATATTGTGTGGGAAAATCACAATTGTTGGATTTTTTTTCAAAGGAAAAGCAGAAATGAATATCTTAGGAAGATTTATACCAGTAGAACAATTCCATGGAGGAATTTAGTGAGTGTTAACTGAAATTTTCAGTCTATGCTTTCTTTACAAATGGATACAGCAAAGCAGATCCAGCTCACAGAATATTTATGAGAGTAGAGTTCAGTATTGCAAAGTACCCACTGATGGGAGAATAAAATATAAAATGTAACACAAACAAACTATGGTCACTGTCACATGTTGTGCAGTAGTCAAAGACAAAATTGGTATAAACATAGGGACAGATTATAGAGTTAAATTAAGTTGGAAAAAGAGCATTAGATAGCTCACAACACAAAATTATCTACACAACAGTTAAAATCTTGAGTGTTGTGTATTTTCAAACATTTTAATTACTCAAACATAAACAAGGAAGATCAGAAGGTAAAACTGATTTATTAGATGCAGAAGTTAGAAAGATGACTTGGGAAAAATCAGACAGAAAGCATGAACATTTTAAGTAGAGAGACCTAAATAGATGGTGATCATAGCAATGGTTATAGATGAAGAAATTCTAGCTAGAGTCAATTATACATTATAAACATCAAATTCAAACAAGTAAGAGACAGAAAGGAGAGTTAGAGAAATGGGAAAGAAAGAAAAAAAATCTAATGAAAGTGTAAGATTTCTCAGAAGTGTTTGTCCATCAAGTAAAAGCTTTATAAAGCAACAGAGGTTTTTCTTTTTTTATTATAGCACTTTTTTCATTAAGTTTTATATCATCTGAAGGAGACAAATGCTTTCTAGCCCATCTTAATAGCTCTCCATATGCCTTCTACATACAAATATATAGGACATAGGACGTGCTCACACACCTATACCACAAACTACATACATGCACACATACACACTCCCCACATACAAACACATATACTTACATCTCACACACACACACACACACACACACACAAGGGAAGAAGAAAAGGGAAGAAACGGGAGAAAAGGAATATTTTTCTGTAGCTAATTAATTTCTTAATCATTTTAGTGAGGTCATTGAAAGTCCTTTGGCCTCAAGTTCATTTTTAAACTCCATTTTAAGCTTTCACATGTATAATTCATCTTTCTTGTGAGTAATATTGACAATAAGGCAGCTGATCCCATCAGGTACCTAGGAAGCAATCTCTGTGTCGAAACATTTCCTTTGCAGAGAGGATGTCACTTCATCTTCAATAATGAGACAGTGGAGAAAACTCTGGTCCAGCCAACTGGGGGCAAATACAGGTCTTATATGAGGAGAGATGGTGGAAGTTGCTTTCTAAGCTGCAGAATTGGGATGCCATTAAACTGGCAGAGACTCATGACACTGACCAGCATGAGGAGCTGACTACAGTCCCTGACCACATGTAAGCCTTGTCTGTTCTGAACTAACACACCTTTCTTCCAGCATTCCAGACTCACATGTGTAACTGCTCTAGACAGAGACAGGCTTTGGGAAGATTGAGGGCAAGCTAACATAGAGTAACATAATTATCCCAAGTCAGTAGAGAATGAATAAACTGATTCAATCTTTCTAACATACATATGCACAGACAATAGAGTCATGCTGTTAGTCATAATCTCATTGTTACAATAAATACATAAGACAAACAATGAGCATAAAGAGATGCATACTTTATCTCCCAATTCCAACAGTGTGCTCTCTCGCCAGGCTTTCTGGGTGACCACAAGAGCATATGATGGAACAGTGCTGCACAGCTAATAGTGACAAAAAAAATAGAAACAGGAAAGGCTTGGAACAAGGTAAATCCAAGGCACAATCCAACAGTTCATTTTTCCCTTTCAGGCCTCACACTCTATATCCTCATTGCTTCCCAATGAGATCATTCAATCATGAATCATCAAGGGACACATATATTGATAAAGGCAGAGCCCTCACAGTCACTGACCTTTTAATAGCATTCCAGATAGAAACTAGCCCCTCAGCACATAAGCCTCTTTGAAGAAGCATTGATTTAATTCTGTATTTATTCTGAGAGAATGTCATACATGCAAACCATGTATTTTGATTGTGTCCAGGCTCCATTTTCCCTCCAACTCCTTCTAGACAGTACCCCTACCATATGTTCCTCCTAATTTCACGTTTTCATGTGCATTGACATATACTATACCACTGATTCAAATGAGTGCTACTTGTTTTTACACAGGTGTAAGGTATACACAGGTATAATATTATCCACTAAAGTAAGGGAAACCTAGCAAGAGCAAAAACACAAGGGAAACGGCATCTTTTTCCCCAACAGCTGTCAAGTGGCAGTAGCTCTTCAGCCATAGTGAGGTCTCATACAGGCAGATATACCTGACAACACGGTAGAGTGTGAATCCACAGGACAACGTACATGCTGTTCACCTTCTCTAAGTCTGTCTAGAGGGTCTCAAGGGAAACCAAGTTCATTTCTACAGAGACACCAAAGACTTCTGGTTATGAATTATAAAAGAAAAGAGTAACGTTATATAGACTAAACAGGTTATATTTAGAAATAAATATGGATACATACATCCATATATGTATGTAACAATGAAAAAATATATGAATTTGAAAGAGAGCAAGGAAAAGTATACAGGAGGGCTAAGAGGGAAAAAGAGAGAGGAAGAAATAATGTAATGATGCAAAAGAAAAGAGAATTTAAAAGAGACCTGTCTGTGCTGATATTAATAACAGAATCTTAGTCAAAGGTGTTTTGAAATAGAAGCATTACAGCATACAAGAAAATGAGCAGATATGTCCAAACCCTCTCTGTAAGCCAATCTGTTGTGAATGCCAGGTAGCATTTATATTCTTAAATTCACAATAAATAACCGGTACACAAGAAGTAGAGAAAGGAAATTCTGTGTTACCCAGTGGGGAGAACTTTACATCAAAAGTCTACTTTGAACATCTGTCCAAGACACTTCCAATCTTACCTACCTGTGGGACCATGATGGCCCAGGGTCACAGAGAAAAAGGGCTGAGGACACTTCAATCCCAGATATCTCAAACATGAGAATGGCAGGAGTTGGCTGGCTCCTCCCACCCAACCATGAGTCTGGCTCCCCTACCATCAACCTTAGTAAGATTGTTATCAGGCTTTACTCCATGTTTAACCTTATAAGTCTCCTCCTTCCCTGTCCCTCCAGGTCCTGAGGATGTAGATGAAGTCTCTCCCAACATCTCTGCCCTGGCCAATGGTACATAGCCACACAAACCTTGCCCCAGAGACCCTGGCCACCTCTCCAGGGGCATAAATACCTCTTCTCCCTTCTCCCTTCTCCCGTCTCCCACCACCCACAATAAATGAATCAGTGTTCATGACTCCCTCATCGAATTCATCCATGACCAAGGTCCTGCTCCACCCACATGCTTGGCTAATTTCCCTCCTGCCAGTCCAGCTCAGTGTGCAATGTGCCTGGCTACCCCTAGGGGGGATGCAGACACAGGGTGGCACTAACCCAGACAACTCTGGGCTGATAGCCAAACTATCAAGTCCACAGAGTCCACCCAGTACCCCGAGTGCCCCCAACTCAGGAGTCTTTTCGTTCTTTATAAAATAGGTCAGAGCTTGAAATATAAAAGGGAATGTGGAGTTACTACTTTACCTTGGTAAAAATGTTTCTTTTAAATAGACATAAGAGTTACATAGTATAAGACATAATCCTTGAGCTATAGAGATTGTTCTATTGGTAAATGCTTACTATGTAAGACAATGGTGTGAGTTCGATACCCTGCATACATTTAAAATGCCTAGCAAGATAGTCTACACTCATAATTTTACCATTTGGGAGGAGGAGACAGGCTTTCCTTGGGCTAGCTAGCCAGCCTTAGCAAACTCCATGCTGTGGAGTGATTGTTTCAAAGAGAAAAAGATATATAGCATTGAAGAATAATAGCTGAGGTTGACATTATCCTCTAGGACCATCATCATGTACAACTGCCCCCCAACACACACACACACACACACACACACACACACACACACACACATAGTCAGTAATTTAGAGATATTCTGTACACACATATATACACACTCATTTGAAGATATTAGTTCAGTTTTCACAGACTAAAGTTATAAATTAAAAACAAATTTTTTGTCAAAAGTATCCCCACAAAAGTTCTGTTCTAGGTTCCTGAGATTTCTGACAATTACACCCGTGCATTGTGCTATCTGTGTGAGGCATTGGGGTTCTTCTCCAGGTTAAAGGTTAAATAGTAAATGGCTGGAGAGTCTAGCTCGGTGTCCTGTGCTCAGAATACTGAATTTATTACTCAATTATGTCATATCTTATATTCAGGGTAAACAGCCTCATTAAAAGTATAATGCAAAGGAGATTCAAATTTTCCAACAGGGTCATAGAGGTCGACTGAGGGAGGAGGGTGGCCAGTCAGTGAGCCAGGCTTCTGACTCCCAGTCGACTCATCCTTGTCTCACCAGCTGTCTATGCACTTTGTACTGGCTAGTTTTGTGTGTCAACTTGACACAGGCTGCAGTTATCAAAGAGAAGGGAGTTTCAGTTGGGGAAGTGCCTGCATGAGACCCAGCTGTGGGGCATTTTCTCAATTAGTGACCATGAGGGTAGGGCCCCTTGTGGGTGGTGCCATCTCTGGGCTAGAAGTCTTGAGTTCTATAAGAGAGCAGGCTGAGCAAGCCAGGAGAAGCAAGCCAGTAAGGAACATCCCTCCATTGCCTCTGCATCAGCTCCTGCTTCCTGAGTTTCAGTCCTGACTTCCTCTGGTGATCAACAGCAATGTGGAAGTAAGCTGAATAAAACCTTTCCTCCCCAACTTGCAACATGGTCGTGATGTTTGTGCAGGAATAGAAACCCTAACTAAGACACACTTTGTCATTTTAAGAATGGTATCATTCGAGAAAGGAGAAAAGGTTAGGTTCCAAATTCAAAGGGGAGGAGCCAAAAATCTCTCCAGAGGTTTTAAGCAGTGGTGAAGTGAATGAAATGTGGTAGCAGCCAGCCAGTTAAGGAATCCCAAAAGCAAAACAAGCAGCCTCGTCCATGAGGAGTGGGTGGCTTTCTTTAAGTCTGACCTGACCTGAGGCAAAGCAGGGAGACAAGTTCTTTACCTGGAACGAAATTTCCTTTACTCACCCATTAACGTCCACCTGGAATGCTTCAGACTCAAAACGTCTGCAGAAGCCTCCCATTCAAAGCCCTCTTTATGTTCTCCGGCCCCTATGAGCATTCTCTTTACCTTATGATCCTGCAGAATGGACACCCTGCTTTTAGGAAAGCAGCAGTGTGGGTTTTTTTTTTTTCTAGCTCCCCTTTCGGATCTTACTAGTAAAACTTACACTCTTTTCTTCTTAGCAGCATAAGGTGATACTGAATAACCAGAGGCTCATATTTGCTTCTGAGCTACAGGGAGAAGCCTAGGGGACAGCCCACAGAAAGCCCACAGAACCACCTGTCCTTGTCCTCCATCAAAGAAAAGCACCCAGGAGTGAAGTCCTGGAAACAGTTGTGCCCATAATGACTTGTTCTCATACCAGAATGATTCTCTCTCTCTCCCTCTCTCTCTCTCTCTCTCTCTCTCTCTCTCTCTCTCTCTCTCTCTCTCTCTCTCTCTCT
>JADRCD010204348.1:0-12626 GCA_019843815.1 Montemys delectorum | reverse complement strand
TATGTATGTATGTATGTATGTATGTATGTGTGTGTATATGTCTATGTGTATGCATATATGTATCTATATCTATATATTACTCATATATATATTCCATATGGATTCTATACATGAAATATGGGATTTTATATATAGAATGTGGAATCCATATGGAATAGTGTTCCACAATAGTATCTAAATGGAAGCTATCATACTGTAGTCTATGTTTTTGCATATTAGTAGAGTAGTTATGAATTTGGCAGTGTCTTTGCTGCTCTGGCATAATGTAGGGCTGGATCCAACACGAGGAAGGAACCACTTCTCTTCGGTGTATTCATTCAAAATAGCTACCTCACCTTTTTAGAGACATCAGCGAGATGGTTCCAAATTGTGTTCAGACATCTTGTAATACTTACAGAAGGGACCCTAAGAGTTCCAGGTCACTCTAGCTGGAGCTGATAGTGGCTCGGCAGTCACAGATAGCTTCTTAGCCAGTCACCCACACATGTGCTTCCCTCAGGGGACCAGCTCTTAATTTTGTTTGTGTCAACAGAAAACACTAAGCCATAGTGAAGGCATCCTGTCTGGGAATCAGTTTTCTGTATCTCAAGTCTATAGCACAGTTATAATGCTAGTTAACATCTGAAAGCTCACTTTTTTGTAGATACTGTACTAGCACATTGTATTAGTTTAGTATGCAATGCTGTAGAGGCAGGTGATAGATGCCTACCCTACGAAGAGTGTAATAAGCTCATATAAGTTAAATAATTCCTACAAGCCCACAAATACTGAAAGGTGGAGCTTAAATTTAAAGACAGATGGAATCCAGATGCTATATTCTATTTGTTTGTTTGTTTGTTTATGTTTGTTTTATTTATTCACTTTACTTTCCACTCACTGCCGCCCTCCAGTTACCACCCCACAATACTTCCCCCTCCCTCTTCCCTTCTCCTTTGAGGGTTTGTGGGGAGCCTTGTGGGAATCCTACCACCTGGCACATCAAGTCTTTCAGGGTTAGGCACATCTTCTCCCACTGAGGCCAGACAAAGCAACCCAGCTAGAAGAACATATTCCACAGAGAGCTTTTAGGATAGCCCCTGCTCCCATCCCATGGGGAGGCACTAGTCCCTGACACTATTAATGATATTCTGTTATACTTGCAGACAGGAGTCTAGCATGGCTGTTCTCTGAGAGGCTCTTTACCCACCAGCTGACTTAGACACATGCAGACACCCACAGCCAAACAGTGGATGGAGCTTGGGAGACTCCTATGAAAGAATAGGAGGAAGAATTACAGACCCTGAAGGGGATAGGAACTCCACAGGAAGTCCAACAGAGTCAACTAAACTGGATCCGTGGGGCTCAAGAGAGACTGAACCACCAACCAAAGAACATACACAGGCTGTACCTACGGCTCCCCCCACACACTTTCACATGGGTCCTGAACAGAGGCTGTTTGTAACCACTCTGCAGACCACTCGCAAGTCTGGCTCTTAGTACATATGGTACAGGAATGCCTTTCTCCTACTTTAATCTCCTACCTTTCTGGACCCCCAGCTTAAGGATGAATGCACTTTCATGCTAGCAGGGTGTAAATTCGGCATGCCAGCCAAGAACACAGAATTTGCACTTTAATTTCTATCTAGTATTCTCTGTAAGCAAGATGGAGTTGGATTAGCTCAGATAGCCTTATAGGACCCTTGGGAGAAGTCTGACTACATTTCGAGTCTGAACTAAAATACTCTAAAGAGGTGCCCACAGCAATAATGCCGCTAGAGATTTTATCAGTGATGTTGTTATTGGTATTTGAGTCAACTGTTGCAATTATTGTCACCAATGACAACACTTCCTTTTAGCTTTCATGTGTCTTCAGTTTTGTTTCTTCCTCTTGCTCTTTTTTCTTGTCTTCAATTTTTATTAATAAATACCACATGACCTGTACTATCAAAATATAGTACTTTTCTAAATATATGAAGCCCTTTTATAATAGAGCTAGTCTATTTCTATGCAAACATTGTATTTTTGTTGCATACATTTTTAAATCCTGCAGCACCTGCAAAGTGATCATCTTTAATTATTTTCAAAATAGGGCAGTATGTATATAAGTTGATTTGATTGAAGTACCTGAGTTAAAACTCAATAGCAGAAGCTAGGTTAAGAAATTGTGGTGTATGGATCACTCAAAGAAAAACTGTTTTGAAACAGAACATTTTATGTGGCCTCCTTTAGAGTCAGGGACTTTATTTAAAGAGATTGCACTGCATCCTGACTTACCATCCACCCAGAAGTTTAAACCCAAGGTTGTTTCACAATGATGCCATCTCTTCAAAGTGTTCTCATTAGGAGCTGAGAGCACCCAAACAGTGAGGCGAGCATTTAAAGCATGGAGCACAAAACAGAGCTGCACGAATATGAAGCAATTGTTCTGCTGTAGATTTTTGAGAGTTGAATTATACAATTCATGCCTAAGAATAAGATGAGCTCCATAATAAGCGTGTTTCTCTGTCTCTGAAACTCGGCAGAAAACTTCTAAATGCACCTTCCTGAAAGAACGTTATTACTGGTCTACAGATCTGAGCACTCTGTTCCCTCCTGCGTGTACCTGATTGTTAATTCTCAAGCAGTTGAAAGGAGGCCTTGAATTAGAGCTCAGCCCACAATATGCTCTATGTGGTGTGGCTTCCAGTGGCCCTGCCTACTCGTAAACTCACTTAGCCTGAGATACTTATGTATTATGTTCTTAATAGCAGGGCCTTGGGCTGAGGATGGTGTGGGGATGGGAGATCCCAGGTTAAAGGCATTAGGAAGAGTGAGGAAGGAAATCTAGACCAGGTATGAGAGGAAACTTTGCAGGTATAGTGTTGCCTCATACTTGTTCTGGAAATAATCCTACCTACAGGAACATATGAACCTCATCTGTAGTGGAAGGGAACAAATGTCAATGGAAATTTTACACGGAAAACTCCACGCAGCCTTGTGTTTGCAGATCTAAATCTGCAGTGGTGCCTTATCTTTGTTTACTTATGCTTTAGTGACTTCCTGAAAGTTTTGTGGTCTCTTTGTAAAAAGCAGAAGACACAAAAAAATGACAGCTACTCACTCATTCTAAGTAGAAATCTAAATGTCCTGCTTTGTTATGTTTTAATTTCTAGTAAGTTTCTTCTGAGGCCTCCATGAACTTTCGACACTTATTCAGTGACAGTAGTTGTGTACTCTCTTGGTTGTGTGTGTTATGTGAGTAGAGAACAGACTCTTAGAATTTGAGAAGTGCATCAGGGCTAAGTAAAGTTGGTAGAGTTTATTTTATTTTATTATTTTTTTAATGATGTTGATTATTCTCAAGAATTAGCTAATAAAAAGAAAGGGAGAAAGGAGTTATGAGATGTGGCCATGAAAGAAAGAAAAGACAGAAGGCAGTGAGGGAGGTCTGATGGAGATGGCAGGAGTGACTGTTAGCCATCATATGGGGGTACTTTACTAAGTGCCACATTGACAGACTTGTCAAAGCTGCTCCCCATGTTCTCTGCAATCCTACTCAGAGATTTCATACCCATAGTTTGACGTTGGTCTGGCAGGAGTCTTTATGCCACAGAAGTTGGCAGACCCTACAAGCCAGTGCTTGTTAGGTTTTTGTCTTCTGGAAAGATGGCTGTTAGATATTTATTCAGAGACCATGTCTTTATATGTTTCTTTCTGATACCTAAGACCTACATTGTTAAGGGTGTCACTGCAGGAGAGAATTTGAAAGAGGCTAGGTGAGTCGGTCAAGGGTTAATTCCAGATAACAAAATAGAATCCACAGCCCCATGGGTTACCGAAATTAAAAGTAGGCCAAGGTCTCAGAGAAGTTAATCTAGTTGAGAAAGTATGAGGTTCAAGCTCCAATGCCAGGAGAGGAGGAAGAGTATAGGAAGGCAGGAGGCTGGAGAGATTTTGAAGAGCTTCAGGCAGGTAAGATATACTTTATATAATCTGGGAAAAGGCCACCACACAGATCGCCGGGTAGGAGGTAGGTACTGGCAGGCACCTAAGCACATACTGTACATAGCCTAGAACACGCGATTAGGCAACACAGATGTAGGCACATAGGCCTGGCACAAACAATTAGGTAACACAAATGTAGGCACATAGGCCTATGCACAAATACTTGGGTGGGTGGTCTGGCAACGTCAAATATACATAGAATCGTATAAAACTGGCAATTTGCAAAAAACAAATAGCTATATAAGAGATTACTTCAGGGTTCCTTGGACATCTGGGGCCAGCCATTTTGGTGCTGACTCCTCACCCATGTTCTATATTAGTCGTCTTGGCATAATCTGGAAATTCATATCAGTGCCATGTTGTCTAAATATAAACTGGCCTCTGTTCCCAACAGAAAGGTATATTTGAGGCATAGTTTAGAGTAGAGACTCTCATAAAAGAGAAAAACTGGCTTTTAAGATATTACTTTAGTTATATATACTACACAGGTAAGGCTTAGTCTAAATTTGCCTTCTTCTAGTATCCTAACTCCCTACACTGGAGGGCTCCTCTGCAGCCTAGACCCAACTTTTAGAGTCTCCCTCTAATTTCCTGTTCTTAGATACTTCAGAGGCCCTCTAGGTACAGGCAGGCAGGTGGACACTTCTCAGTTTTGGAGATGACATTCCCAATGTGGTCTGTGGATAGAGCCTTGAAACTACACAGTACTCCTCTATATACAGAGGCTCTACCTGGGGTTTACATTTTTCTTTCTTTTTTTTTTTTTTTTTTTCAATTTTCTGAACTGGATACTTTCATTTTGTTCATAGATCAAAACCAGAAGCCCCTTTATTCACACCTTTACACTGTAGACTGACCACACAAAGTGGTAGCCTGAGGTCCATGACATGCTATTATTCTGCTGAGGAATAGCACTCACAGTTCACAAGAGTTACCTTGTTCCAGAACCCCATTCATTAATTCATGCTTTGATACAGGAAGAATCACTATGACAGAAGGGATCCTCACCCACTTATGGTATGTCTTACTGTGATGTAAGGATTTATGAAAGATCTACATCCTATGTAAGTTTTCTACGCTGTAAAAAGATGCTGGAGAAGTTTTAGATGTTGGTAGTAATCCATACAAAGTATTTGTCCAAGGGACCCTCCTGACCCAGAGCCGGATAAGGGATGGTTCTGCCTATTGCGCACTGTCTCACAACACTCTATTTGGTGAAAAAGAAGGATCACCTTCAATAGTATCTAATCAAAGAAGTTATTGTGTTTGCTTTGTTCTTCTTTTAGGATGTCTCATACCCTTTTTCTGCTTGAAAACAGGAGAGTTCAAGAAACACAAGTCTGTGAAAGGGTCCCCTCTTCTTAGCTTTGAAAAGAGTGTTGGCTCTTTATAGCTTGTGATGGTGCTACATCTGCGTTTAGACAGAGATACTGCTGGGCTGTCTTGATGCCATTTTGGAGCCAGAGAAAGCTTCTTGATTTTCACTATAGGACGCTGCAGGATATTGGTGACATCCTTTAGGCTACAATGTGGCGACTCTTGAATCTCAGGTGGTGTACCAGTAGGAGCTGTAGATGGCAGCACCTCCTCCATCTCTTTTTCATCTGGGTACTTACGTCCTCTTTTAGACCAAGGCCTGGTAACTGGTCTATCTGACTCTGTGTAGTCTTACAAGTGCTTGTAAGGAGGTAGGTAGAGGTCATCAGACTCATTCTCAGAGGTACTGCATTCAAAGCTACTCACTTCTGAGTTGCTGCTGTTGGTTTCTCTATGGGAGCCATTGCTTTTTTTTTTTTTTTTTTTTTGTCAGAAAGGGGTGTGGTGAGCACTCTCTTTTAGATTAAAATCGTAAGCATCATTGGAACCAATAGACCCATCCAGTGTAGTAGGGGGTAAAGCCTGCTTATCTTTGCCGTTGTTGCCCTTACTCCTCAATGACGATTCTGATTTGCATCTCTGGTTGGCTCTTCTTTGCTCTGCTCTTCTTTTTTGTGCACGCTTATGCTTGCTTTCTATTTGTTCAGGTTTCGAAGATAAAATGACTTCTTGTGTTTTATTAATCTTTGCTGGGTTAATCAGTCTAGAGCATAAGTTAATTTGGTCGTTGTTCCACAGACAAACATTTTATTCTACACTTTCAAGTCTATGCAGGGTTTTTATTTGGTCTCTACATATACTTCTTTTAACCTCCAAGGACTGTGCCACTCTTGGATTGGCTTTACAATCCTCCAAAGCAGTGGAGTGCCTTACATTACTAAAATCGTTCCTTAAGTGGTGACAGAAAGATACAGTTCTAGGTAAGACTTCAGCAGTAGACTCAACTCTACATGAATCAAAATTGCAACCCAGTGTCTCTGGAGTAACAGTAGGACTTGGTTCTGTGGTTTGGTAGGGACAATCAGTTTCTTCAAGAGCAATTTACTGTAAGGTCTTCACAGACGAGTCCCCGGTTGTATTGTCAGTGCTGGAGACCACTTCTGAGGGACATCCTTCCCAGTGCTGAGCAACATCTTCACTTTGTCGGGCACTCGGCTTCTCTTTCAATGTATGCAGCTGACATGTCAGGTGGTAGCATTCTCTTCTCAGTTGTAGGATGATATTCTGTGCTTCTCTCATGTTGGATTTTTCATTTTCCAAAGCCCAAACCAACAACCTGTTGTTATTTTGGTAAGATTTCAGCAGTGTAGAAGTATCAGTGGGTACTTGGCTTGATGCAACAATAAAAGACTTGCGTTTGCCAATCTCTGACAAGTTTTTATTCCTTTTTTCTTTCATTTGCTTCTTAATGTCTTCAAGAGTATCTTGAAAGAACCTTTTCTGACACCTTTCCTTAACCATCTTTGTTTAAAAAAAAAGCAATAATTTTGATTTTTCGACTTAGAAATATTAATAGTCAGGTGTTGTAGAATAATCCAAGCCACTAAAAAGGCTAAGGCAGGTGGATCATAGATTTAAGCTTGTTTTTTTTTTTGTTTTTTGTTTTTTGTTTTTTTGTTTTTGTTTTTTCGAGACAGGGTTTCTCTGTGTAGCCTCGGCAGTCCTGGAACTCACTGTAGACCAGGCTGGCCTTGCAACACATGAGAATAACATCCTCAGCCCAAAGATCATTAGTTCTATTCAAAAGTAAGAATGAGCTATCCTCCATCTTCTGGGTTTCCAATCTTTATTTTTGTCATTTGTTTATCCAATAAACTTTAGTTAAGGGCTTGCATGTTCTATGCCATTATTTGTAATATAACACATAATGATATATGAAGACTAGAGGAAAGTCAGCTATGTTTCTAATTTGGGAACTATAGAAGCAGAAAGTGTAAATGATGGTTTGAGGACATTGATGGGGAATGGTATTACTTTCTATTTTATAGTACAATTTCCCCTCTTCCTTTGTCCCTTGGTCCTTGGCATCTTTTGAAAATCTCTCTTTAAAATGACAAATTCTTACTCCATGTGGTGGTTCAAATGAGAATGAATCCCATAGGCTCACATATTTTAATACTTAGAACCCAGTTGGTAGAACTGCTTGGGAAGGATTAGGTGGTGTTGCCTTGTTAGAAGTTTGTCACTGGGGTACGCTTTGAGTTTCAAAAGATCATATCCTTTCCAGTTAGCTTTCTCTGTTTCATGCTTGTAGAATGAGATAAAAACTCCTATCTACTACTCCACTACCATGCCTGCTTACCTGCTTCCACACTCACTGCCATGATAGTCATGGATTCTAACCTTCTGCAACCATGAGTACAAGATTAAATGTTTTCTTTTATAGGTTGCCTTGGTCATGGTGTTTTGTTACAACAATAGAAAAGTAGCTAAGCCATTCTGGTAATTTACCATTTTTTATTCTCCTTCATTTTTGTCTGTTGTCCTTGCCTGAAAGACCTTGTTTGTAAATATCTCTGGCTTAAGCATTCTGCTTCCAGAGATCCTGGCAACTTCTCTGTCCCTACCCTCAAAGTGAATCCACCTCAGATATAATACTATCATAAATCATTTCATTGAGCTAAAGGGGCATACTTATTTCTATTTATTGATACAGATTAAATTTGTATTAATTTTATATTTAACATCACCTAGATACAGTTTAGTAAAATGGCTTATGGTCTTGAGGAAACTTTACAACTCATTTCATGTGACATTACCAATTAGATTGTTTTTAACATCTTTAATTGTGTACTTATTAATGGTAGATTCAGTACTATTAAGGCTTTTCCTGGTGCTGAATTATGTAGAATTATATGAGATCTTCCTAGAAGAGGTTAGAGTTAGGACTACAGCTGGTAGGTGGTGGGGATCATGTGTATAGGATAGTTAGTTTAAGACAGACAGTCTCACAGTTTAGTCTTTGTAGCTGAAACATAAGCATAAACTTCTAATCATCAAATGCACAACCCTTTTGTCCCTACCACAAGCCTGAATATAAATTCTGGAAGTGGGTACCAGTAATCTGAATTTGAACAAGTGCTCTATGTAATGCTGATGTTAGTTGTACCATGAAAACTTCTCCTTAAAAGAACAGTAACGAGGGAAGCTACTAAGGATCAAATGAGGCCAATGTCAACTGAACTCATGGATGTTGTACAGATTGATGCAGGTTTGGATGCTTGGGCTTTTTTTTTTTAAAGTGTGCTCTTAAACATGCAAAGCATTCCAGCATTTAAACCTCTTTTACATATAATGATTGCACAGATTCATCAAAAAATTGATTGAACCCCTCTTCCTCCTGATGATGCTTTCTTCTTTAAGATGATATTCACTCTCTAGGTAGCAGATAAGGGCCACGAGGAAATGAAGAGGCTAAGAGAACAAAAATGTACATTGCTGCGCTCCAACGGTGGTTATGGGGAAGCAGGGTTTGAGCTGCTGTGCTGGTGTTTCCGTCACAGCTTTCAGGAAATGAATGTGTTTTCTTCTTTATGCCTCAAGAAACTTAGATTAGTGATTTTCTTTGGCACAGGATGTTAAAGTGAAGCATATAAAAAACCAGCCCAATATTGAATCCAAGTCCACAAATATAATTATGATCTCACCTGGTTGGTTGATCTTCCATGATGATATCAACCTCTCTGGGACAGTTGGTAAAGGGTGAAACATTTTGAAATTCATGGTATATCATGAAAATCAGGACACTAGAAAGTTTCTGTCCATCCATTTAGTTGATCAGTAGGTATTAATTACAATTCACTTTTATTGACCTACTCAAGATACTATGTGAAAATATGAGGTCGTTTTCAGCTACATTTCCATAGCTGTTAAGGATGCTGATCACTTTTAATGACATTTCTTAGTCATTTTTTTTTTTTATTCTTTTGAGAACTTTCTGTTGTGGTTCATAGGATTCCAGGTATATGAGTCTGTGCATCTTGGGTTTTGAACTAGTTTTGAATCATTCCAACATTTTCTACGGTTGGTTAAAATTATATTCTATGATAATGAATAATAATTATATAATATATTGATTCATTATTTTATTTAAAAATAATTGGTAATATACCAGTTATAAAAAAATAACTGGCAATAACTGGGGGTATAACTTAGTTTGTAATGCTTGCCTAGCATGCATGAAGTCCTGGGTTCAATCTCAGAACAACATAAAAATAGATGTGTTTGCTTATGCCTATAATTCTAGCATTTGAAGACAAAGTCCAAAGGGCCAAGTCATCTTCAACTATATAGGACAATTGAGATTCTAAAAAAAATAAAAAAATAAATGACAAGCAAAATACCGAGGAGATTGATTTAAAATAATCAAGTTGAAAACAATATTTTATTTATTTATTTATTTATTTAAACTTAATTTTATGTGTATGAGTATTTAGTCTGTTTGTCCATCTGTGTACCATGTGTATCTCTGGTGCTTGAGAAGAACAGAGGATGATATAGGAGGCCCTGGATCTTGAGCCATGGATGATTTTTAGCTGTTACTCTGTCAGGGTTAACATTAAATCTGCTATTTAAACACAGAACACTCAAGAGCTCAGAGAAAGCTCAAACTTTTCTCAATCATTATGAATCATATTCTCAAAACAAACACTCTTAAGTGACACTGTATACATTGAGGTGGGAAGTGATTATAAGTGGGTTTTACAACCTCTGCTTGGCCATCCTCTGTTTCCCTATGAACTATAACTTTTATTAAAAGATAAGCAATAAAATTTGCAAATGTAAAGTCTATTAAGATGTTATTGAAATTCCAGAACTCTACTAATTATATAGAAACCAGACCAATAGGCTAGGTATGATTTTATATACCTTTAACTCCAGCTCTGGGCAGCAGATGCAGAAAGATCTCTGTTCTAGGCCTACCAAGCCTGAATTGTGAGACTCCATTTTAAGATAAGACAAAACAAGATAAGACAAGACAAGACAAGACAAGACAAGACAAAACACAATACAAAACAGGAACAAATTCAATAGAATGTTCTTCATTAATTTTATTTAAGGAAGAACAGTTTGTTATTGACAGTAAATTTGTTGGCTCATGATAGTAATCAAAATAGGAAAAGTTAGTTATTTTAATTATTGTTTTCTATTTCTACAGTTCATGTTCTCAGTAGTCCACACCCTAGATAGTTTTTAAGGCCTTAATAAGTCTGTGTTATATATTAAATTAGATGAAATTTTATAGAAATAAATGAGTTAAGAATAATATAAAATACAAATATATCACAAATAATACAATCATATAAAAATAAATGGGTCAAGAAGAAAGAGAGAAAAGTGTAGCTATTGGAAGTTTAATTCAATATAATTGTGTTGCCTGTTTCCTATTGCCTCACCCAGATAGGTTTCTGTTTGTTGCCATTCAGTGTCACATTGCCTGTAACTCTGGAAATGATGTTGGTAGAGTAAGCATTCAGGCAAAATCAGCTCAAAGAAGCATCAAAAATAATTTATGGTTACCCTATGCCATAGAGTTTTGGAATACATAGCTAGCCATAGGGAACTGATAAAGGAAATAATTACTGAGAGCAAATAGCTTAGATTTTCTTCCTGAAACTTATTTCAGGAGCTCACATGTATATGGTTTCCAAAGCTGTAGGTAGGGATGTGGAGAATGCCTGCCTATGTTTTTCTTATTAAGGTAAATAAAATTTTATAAAAAAAAATGAGTAAAGTGTGTCAAGAATAAAGAGAGTCAAGGGTAGATATTGGAAGTTTAAATTCACCATGAATGTGTTTGTGTGTATGGGTGTGTGTGTGTGTGTGTGTGTGTGTGTGTGTGTGGGTGTGTGTGTGCGTGTGTGCACGTGTTGGAGGGACATGTTAGAAAGAAAATAGCCTGCTAACCTCTTAAGCTAAGTCATTTATAGTGTTTGCGTATGAAACTGGGTTTTGTGGACTGGATCTTAATATCTTTGAAAGAACAAGTGATGCTCCCAGGTACCAGCAGAGACATGAAATTCTGTCCCAATGTCCAGAAGGGAATAACACAGTATAGAAATGGTTTCCTGGTAGGAAGCTGTAATATATTTAGTTGGTAGACAATTTCTAAGAAATTATCTAAGATATGATTGTAAAAAGTTGGCATAGAAAAGCCACACTAATTGCTAATAACTTTTAAATTCTGTGGGGGCAAATTATATAACCAAAGACACAAGCTGTTTCCACATCCTGTTCCTGAAGTCTACAAATAGGAAGCTCCAGTCACATAAAACTTGGGAGTTATTTTAAACATTTCAGCCAGTTTGTATTATGATTTTTATGACTTTGATTGATTTTCATTTTATCTTAAACATATCTTTCCCAAAGAGTGATTTTTTGGGGGACCATAATTGAGGAAAGATGAAGTACATACTATAAAAATCAGAAAGGCTGGTTATCAGAAAAGGCAATGATCTACTCAATTACAGTAAAACCTGTAGGGAGTCAGAATAAATTCCTGGAATAATTAGGAGCTGTATGTTCAAGCTATTATGGAATACAGCAGATGTCTGTAGGTAGAGGAACAATGATGGAGGATGTGCCAATAATAAGGAAGATAATCAGAGCTGAAAATTCTGATCTTGGTTAGCCAGTGACAAAATACACTTCAACATTTAATTTTAGCAGTAAGCATAAACTACCATCTATCACTGAGATTTAATGAACAGACATTTAGGTATGCACCAGTGCAGTGAGAAGTATAAACCTTCTTCAAACAACCTGGTGTGAAGGGCATAGTTGAACAATCCGTTTTTAAAATAAAGAGTTATGAAAAATGGTGGAGAAATTTCTGGAAGTTTGCAAAGAGGGATTACATTCTGAGTGGTCAGCAGAGAATTTAAATGAGGTTTTCATTATATAACCTACTGATTTAATATTATTCTTTCCCAGAAACCCCTTCAGAGATAATATTTTACCAGCTATCTGGACATTCTTAAGCTCCATTGGTTTATCAAATTAATGATCATGCTAAAATAATACAAGTATAGGAATATATGTATTTTATGAAGAACTATGGTTTCAGAGACCTCTGAGAGTTCTGATTTCATTCATCATGAATCCAGATAACTATTTATCAGCCATTTTAGAGACACTAAATAAGTCATATTGTGCTGAAATCAATTGTGACAAACTAACCTGATTATTTTCCCTACTGGTCTTGGAATATTGCTTTACTAGGCAATATAAAATTTATGGCAACTGAATTTCAGTAAAGTATTATATAAGCACTTGCTGTATCTTAA
>JADRCD010204347.1:0-14894 GCA_019843815.1 Montemys delectorum | reverse complement strand
CTCTTACTCTCTTCCCACTCGCTCTCCTGCAATCACCCTGAGCCTCAGGCCCAGGCTGCCTTGGTTTTGAGATAGAGTTTCTCTGTAGCCCAGGCTGGCTTCGGTTCGTAGAGATCTGCCTTCTGCATGCTGGGATAAGCGTAAGCCCGGGCTCTGCCTCTTTGAATGACTGCCCAGTGAGATGAAGAGGAAGGAAGCTTTGTTCTCCTATTTCATACAAGGGAAACTGAGGCATGGGAGTAAAGTTTGCCTAAGGGCACACATCACACTGCAGAACGGTCAGGACCAACCCAGGGCTGTCCCAGATAGGTTTATCATCTTCTTGGATGGAGCTTCTACTCCAGAGCGCCTCACCTCCGCCCGGGGCTCCTAAAAAGGTCTACCTGAGCGAAGACATTCCACATCCAGAGTCCTGGAGCCTTGAGGCAAGGCTCAGAGCCTGAGAGAGGGGGATGGAGATTAAAAAGTGCACCTTCGCCGGGCAGTGGTGGCGCACGCCTTTAATCCCAGCACTTGGGAGGCAGAGGCAGGTGGATTTCTGAGTTCGAGGCCAGCCTGGTCTACAGAGTGAGTTTCAGGACAGCCAGGGCTACACAGAGAAACCCTGTCTCAAAAAAAAAAAAAAAAGTGCACCTTCACTGTACCTAGCACTTAGGATGTCGAGGCAGGATTCTCAAGGGGTCAAGGGGTTGATGGCCAACCTCATCTCTACACAGCAAGTTCCAGGCCAACCAGGGCTTCATAGCAAGACCAGGTCTAAATCACATGAGGTCCAGAGAGACAGACAAGAAAAAAGAAACAATATTTGTAAGGCACAGAGCCAAAAAAAATCCAATAAATGCCTCAAACCCAGAATCCAGAGGGACTGGGGCTAAGGATGTTCTCAGTTGGGAGAGCGCTTGTCCTGTATGCACAAAGCCCTGGGTTCCAGCCCCATGAACTGGGTTTGGTGGCACCTGTCTGTCATCTCAGCACTTGGGAGGTAAGGTCAGGAAATCAGAAGTTGAAAGTCACTCTCTGATACATTCCTGGTAGCAGTCTAAAGACAGACAAGAGACATAGAGACTGAGAATGAGACAGAGACAGACAAGAAAGAGAAAGAGAGACAGAGAGATTAATAAAAATCAGACTCTAGTAAGACCTGCAGGCGCTCTCTACACAAGACTGTACAGCCATCTAATAAGCAAAGTGCTTTCAACACTGTGGACAGTCAAGGAAACACAAATTAAAGAGACCGTTAGGTACCATTACACTGTCCTCCCCCCACCACCACCACCAAAAAAAAAAAAAAAAAAAAAAAAAAAAAAAAATGCGCTCTCCAAGTCCTGGCAGGGGTGTGAGCAACAGGAACTCCCCTGTATGGCTGCTGAGACGGCTAATCATGCCAGCCACCTGCAAAACCACCAGGCAATAGTAATCCATGCTTAACACATGACTGTGTGTATGCGTGATCCAGTAACCCCACTCATAGGCATTTACCTAAGGGGAATGACCTAGGAAAGGCATGCTCAAAAACAGTCAACCAAGGGACCCCAGCACTCAGCTCCTGTAGCCTGGATAGATCAACCATTGGACGCTCTTCCGGAGAAAACCACACATCCATGAAGAAGAACAGAAGACTATGCAGCTCTGGAGAGGAGTCTCAGGTAATACTGGAGGGAGGGAAACTGGCGGGAATGAGGGAGGGGGTGCTCCGCATCTCCAGTGGGATGCTCACCGGGAGATGTAGTTAATTCTGAGACTGCAGTCTAAATAGTGGGGAACAGACTCCTGGCTGGGCATGGGGAAATTTGCTAGGCTATTGTGGCTGAGCCACCACCTTGATCTGACCAGCATCCCCACCAGTTCTATACCTGTGAAAAACAGCCGAGGTCTCTACAAC
The DNA here is from genome assembly GCA_019843815.1 of Montemys delectorum. Taxonomy (NCBI): domain Eukaryota; kingdom Metazoa; phylum Chordata; class Mammalia; order Rodentia; family Muridae; genus Montemys; species Montemys delectorum. The sequence continues at coordinate 13,012 of JADRCD010204347.1, read as the reverse complement.
AGATCTGAGGACTGCCGGGCAGTGGTAGCACACACCTTTAATCCCAGCACTTGGGAGGCAGAGGCAGGTGGATTTCTGAGTTCGAGGCCAGTCTGGGCTAGAGAGTGAGTTCCCGGACAGCCAGGGCTACACGGAGAAACCCTGTCTCGAAAAACCAAAAATAAAAATAAAAAAGATCTGAAGACTTCATAACAAGAAAAGGTGCCAATAGAGCAGGTTTTCTCTTCTCTTCTTTTCTTTTCTTTTCTTTTCTTTTTTTCTTTAAAGTTTATTCAATACAACACAGTCTCCAACCTCACTGGGGTGGCTGACCACGCCCACAACCCAAGCCGCCTGGAAACTGGAATTCAGTTGCTGAGCCAGCCCCAGCCTCTGCTCTCTTGTCAGCTCCGAGTGGCACATTTGCTCCTTCTGTAGATGTCTCTGTAGGCCTCCCTCTTGTGAATCTTGCAGGCAGCTCACCCTCTGGACCTTTGGGCCGAGGCCTGCCAGTCTCGGGACGGCTGCGGCACAGGGTGGTGGGCACGATCTCTTGGGGTAGGTGCAGTTAATCTCGGAGATACTGGATGCCCTCATTCGTGAGGTACCAGTAGAAATGTCTCCAAGCAAACTGCTCCTTCACGTAGCGCCGAGACTTGAGAGACTGCATGGCCTTCATGACATGAAGGTTGGGCTCATTCTTGTCTGCCAGCTCAGGGTGTTTGGGCATGTGGACGTCCTTTTTTGGCGACCATTACGCCTTCCTTAAAAAGGGGCTCATAGATGGCGATCCGATTCTTCTTAGGCATCAACATCGCAGCGGCTGCAGGGTCCCAGGCGGAGGCTGGAAAGGAGTAGAGCAGGTTTCTAAAGCATCTCTTCAGGGGATGGCAAGATGGCTTCCGCAGTTAAACACGCTTGCCGCTTGGCAGCACCCACACGGCAGTTCACGCCTGTCTGATTCCTGTTCATTCTGGGGGATCTGCTGCCCTCCTGTGGCCTCTGCAGGCACTGCACACACATGGTGCACAGACGTACACACAGGCACTCATACACAAAAATGAAGATTAATTGATGGTTTAATCCCTTTGGGCACAGACAGAAAATACAATAGGCAAGGCCAGGAGGACCAGACAACCACTCAACTGCTCTGAAGAAGGTAGGGAAGTATGGTGGGTAGGGAGGTTTCCCATAATGTAGAAAGGGCTCAGCAAAAGCAGGTAGGGTCCTATGTCATTGTGACCTGTCAAGGAATCATCTAGAACGGATCCCCACCCCATTCCAAGTCTGAGTGGCTTGTTCAACAAGGCCAATAGACCCCATTGTCCTGTGAGTTCTGCACTGGGGGGGGGGGGTTTACATGGAGGCCTTGTTCTCCCATTTTATGGAGGAACACACTGAGGCCAGATTCAATCTGTGACTGTCTGTATGAATGAATATTCCCAGCATACCAGGGGGTGGGAAACCACACAGAAAGGGAAATGTATCAGGCAGAACAAGGGGACTGTTGGACAGGGGCCAACCTGGATCCTGGCAGCCATAGAAGCCCTCAGTCACCTTGACCACCAAGTACCGCTCCTGTTCCCGTGGCAAAGACTATCACAGTGGCTCACAGAGGCCATCCAGAAAGAGACGGAGGCCCGTTCAGTCATCCAGCATACAGACTCACTTGCCCTGTGGGTCCTGAGAACCAAAGGGGGATCACTGTCAGGTGAGTGAGCCTAGGTGACCAGGTCTGAAACCCAGAAAAGAACGGAGACAGGAGAGAGGAAAAAGTGGGGACCCAACAGACTGAGTGGGGGACAGTCGGAGGGTGGAGGATGAAGGACCAGGCCATTGCCTCAGAAGGATAACAGGGCTGCTGGAGGGCCACCAGAAGTGCCTTCAGATGCTGAGCTGCAGTTGTGAACTAAGGACAGTACAGCTTTCTGGGACTCCCTGCCCCATTCCAGCCGGCCCCTCCCTACTCCAGGCTCTGCCCCTCTCTGCCCCAACAGAAGCTAGCCAGCTGATTTTGCCCATCTTGGTGACAGCCTAGGAGAGTCATCAGGGCTCAGGTGGTGTACTAGCTGGTTGTGTGTGCCAACTTGACACAGGCTGGAGTTATCACAGAGAAGGGAGCTTCAGTTGGGGAAGTGCCTCCATGAGATCCAGCTGTGGGGCATTTTCTCAATTAGTGATCAAGGGGGTAGGGCCCCTGGTGGGTGGTGCCATCCCTGGGCTTGGAAGTCTTGGGTTCTATAAGAGAGTAGGCTGAGCAAGACAGGGAAAGCAAGCCAGTAAGGAACATCCCTCCATGGCCTCTGCATCAGCTCCTGCTTCCTGACCTGCTTGAGTTCCAGTCCTGACTTCCTTGGTGATCAACAGCAATGTGGAAGTAAGCTGAATAAACCCTTTCCTCCCCAACTTGCTTCTTGGACATGATGTTTGTGCAGGAATAGAAACCCTGACTAAGACAGGTGGGAACCCCCCAGGAAGACTCATGCCAACCATGTCACTTTGCTCTCATCTGGCCAATGGGCTTTCTATATCTTGTCAGCAATGCTGAGGTTCTGAGTTACCCAGGCATGCAGGTCTTCTGCCCACCAGAGGCCACTCTGCAGCCCGCCTCCCATGCCCTGGCTCCCCCCCTTCCCTGAGGAAAAGCAGTCGATTCCAGCAGTGTACCATCGTCCTTGCCAAAAGATCCAGCCAAGTACCGCCCACGGCACCTCCATCCCTGGGGCCCTCCTGTCCCCCTGGCAACCTCTCTTTTGAGTTCTGGGAAGAGAGGCAGATGCAGAGGTAAGCAGAGGGATGCCAGGGAAGATCCGTCACGAGCACCCCTCCTGGGACCGGCTGGGCTCAAACCAAGCTCTGCCTAGCATGGTGACCAGAGGCTTGGCTCAGAGCCTCGCTGAGCTGCTGCCCATCTCTAAGTGAACGTGGGAGGTGACACGCCACGCTTCGCAGAACCCTACAGACTGGATGCCCCGTGGTGTGAAAAGGTTGCCCAGCCCACTAGTGGCCTCAGAGTCTCTCTATGGAAAGGCAGACAACCTGGAGCCAGAAGGCAAGGCGTCCTAAACAGGACTTCAGGCCCCTGGACTCACATCCAGAAAGATTCCCTGTCTTAACCAAGTGTTCTACCACTGTGAAGAGACACCATGACCGTGGCAACTCTTATAAAGGACAACATTTAATTGGGGATGGCTTACAGGTTAAGAGGTTTAGTCTGTTATCGTTATGAAGGGTAGGCATGGCAGCATCTAGGCAGACATGGTGCTGGAGGAGCTGAGAATACTACATCGAGATCCACAGGCATAAAGGACAGGGAGGGTGGGAGGATGGAGGAGGCGGGGGAGAGGGAGACTGGGCCTGGCATGGGCTTGTTTTGTTTTGTTTTGTTTTTCGAGACAGGGTTTCTCTGTGTAGCCCTGGCTGTCCTGAAACTCCCTCTGTAGACCAGGCTGGCCTCAAATTCAAAACTCCACCTGCTTCTGCCTCCCAAGTGCTGGGATTAAAGGCGTGCACCACCACTGCCCAAGCCCACCCCCAATGGCACACTTCCTCCAACAAGGCCACACCCATCCCAACAAGACCACACCCCCTAATCCTTCCAAGCAGTACCTCTCCTTAAGCACTCAAATACTATGGGGTCCATTCTTACTCAAACTACCACATACCCTGTGGCAGTTGAGGCTGGGGTTGGGGAGCCTCTGAGGCCAGGCCAGGCCAGCAGCCAACCTGTATCTCACAGGCCAGCACTCCTGGGTCAGACGTGAGGTAGGAATTCAGAGGTCACCTAAAGTCACTTCTACCTCCCCCAGGGTACCTAAGCTGCCAAAGTTAGGCACAGGCAGGGATGGCACAAGCTTCCAGCAGAGCTCCACTGAAGGGGGTAGAGAAATGGCCCCAACAGAGCTGGAGGGGGCACCTGTGGGAGGAAGGCAGTTAACCTAGGCTGGGGCAGGAGGGTGGCAGCCTCTGTCCATGTCACCGCCGAGGCCCTCTTTCCCTGACAGAGGTGCTAAGCTGTGATTGAGCTATCGCTGTCGCCTGTGACAGAATCCAAGAGGGATGGAGATGAAGGTCACTAGGGTCAAAGGTTCCTAAACAGGCTGCCCTGGAACCAGCAAGAGCCCCCCACCTCACCCCCGGGGTCTTTAATGCCAACCAGCTGCCCCGTGGATACTCAGCCCAGCTCCTCACACAGGTGGGGGCCCTGCTTAATGAAATCAATAAAACTCCACGCAAACCTGGCTAACAGCCACCGGTTTTACAGCACATCATGCTGGGCCGAAGAGCAAATGAAGAGCTGCCTACCCCAGGAGAACAGGAGGGACAAGGAGTGGCTGAGGAGGTGGAGGAAGGTTCATGAGGGACAGTGCAGAGGCAGGGGGATGTCCAGGACCCTTCCTCCCCCACCCCAAACACTTTCTTTTTCACTCTTTTAGGTCGTCCCAAGCCCACCTGTGGATGCAAGAACAGATCTACTATCTTGATGTGTTAGAATGGCGGCTCAAGTCGGACACACTACATACTAGGCCCAAACAGTTCCACGTGTAAGAGGGGTTTTTTTTTTTGTTGTTGTTGTTTTTTTCATTCAATTTCTTTCCTTTTTAAGATTTATTTATTATTATACTTATTACACTATAGCTGTCTTCAGACGCACCAGAAGAGGACATCAGATCTCATTACGGGTGGTTGTAAGCCACCATGTGGTTGCTGGGACTTGAACTCAGGACCTTTGGAAGAGCAGTCGGTGTTCTTACCCACTGAGCCATCTCACCAGCCTCATGTATAAGAGGTTTAATTGGGAGAAAGAGAGAGACAGGTGGTGGCAGAAAGAGAAGAGGGGGAGAGAGCGAGGGAGGAGCGTTTCCCGTGTGTGTGTGTGTGTGTGTGTGTGTGTGTGTGTGTGTGTGTGGTGACGTGGTGGTCACAGGTAAAAGTGGGAGGTGAGCCCAATGGATTCTGGGAATATGGCGGCTGTTGCCTTGGCAACAGGTCTGTGAGGCCCGCCTATGTGACGTCATGGGTTTTGGAGACCCTGATGCCAACACTATCAGTCATTTACTCTGTAGAAAAACTTGAAACTAGACTTCAGGAACCTGGATCCCTCTCAGCTTGGAGATGAAGAAGCTGGGGCTCTGAGAGGGGCAATGGCCACAAGTTACGCTCGCCGGGATCGAGGAACCCGAGAAGGGCCTCCTCACCACAGGCTTGAGTCATGACCTCCCTGGCTCTGACGCTTGCTTCTAGGACATCTCACAGGATGGGTGAGACACCAGAGTGTCCCCATGTGCTGGCAAAGAAAGGTTTGTCCTCCTCCCAGGCTGGCCAAGGAACTAAGAGAAGATCCTGCCAGGTCTCTCCTCAGTGTCTGTAGGCCTAGGCAAGGTGGGGTCCCAAAAAGAGGCTGAGCAGGCAGACATGGAGTGAAGGTTCACAGTTCTCCCTCTATGCTGAGGTCCGGAGGGGCAGAGGGGCGGCTGCCAAGAAGCCTGATGACTGAGGGAGACTCTGGGTCACAAAGAACGCAGCACCCAGAACCCTGTGTGGCTTCCTAGGTTGGTCACTCTTGGGAACTGGAAGGGGGAAACCCCCCCTTGAGGAGCCTTTAAAACAGTGAGAGCCGCCACAGCCACCACTCACTTGCAGGCTATGCCTCATGGACCAGTCACAACCAAGAGCTCCCTCTGATTCTTGCCTGGAAACCGGCCTAGCGACAGTGAATGTCCTTCCCAGCTGCGAACTGATTCAGAGTGTTAAGGATGCTCTCAAAGACGAGGCCCAGGGAGCTGAGGGAATGATGGGCAGCCTGGAGGCCAGTTGCCACTGAGGCTGCAAGACACTTGAGGTCAGGGGAGCCACAAGCCGCCCCGCAGAGCCCTCCCAGCATGCCCTCCCCTGGGACGTGAGAAAAGACTCTTTTCTGAAACTCTGTCACCCAGTTCCCGGGCTCAGTGAAGAGACACTTTCCTCTCTAGCCTTCACCTAGTCCTGGGTAGATTGAGTCTGAGCACCTATATGGGAGAGACTATCCCTGGGGTGGCAGCCGTCCAGTGGCTTCCTGTACTAACAAGGAGGTGGCTGGGCAGTGGTGGCACACACCTTTAATCCCAGCACTTGGGAGGCAGAGGCAGGCGGGTTTCTGAGTTCAAGTCCAGCCTGGTCTACAGAGTGAGTTCCAGGACAGCCAGGGCTACACAGAGAAACCTTGTCTCAAAAAATGAAAAAACAGGAGGTAAAGAGCAGAGCTGAAGGGCTGGGATGGTTGGCACAGTTGGCAAAGTATTGGCTTTGCAAACAGGAGGACCTGAGTTCAGGCCCCAGAACCCACATGAAAAAAAAATGTTAGGCACAGTGCTGCATGCTTGGAATCCCAATCCTAGGAGGTAGAGACAGGAGGATCCATGAGCTCACTGGTCAGCCTGTCTAGCCTACTTGGCAAGCTCAAAGACACTCAGACAGAGACCCTCTTCAAAAAAAAAAAAAAATGACACCTGAAGTTGTCCTGTGGCCTCCACAAGCCCCTGTACACCCTAATACATGTGCACACCAAAACTAAAACAGAGCAAGCCCCATAGTCCATCTTATACCCTGACCCTGGCAGACATCACTAGTCGACCTCAGAACTCCCCAGCTGAGCCTGGTGCTGCCTTGCCAGATCTTCTTTTCCCAGCTTGCTTGCGGAGCCTATCCCCTTAACCACGGCAGGGAGCTCTCAGAACGAGTTCCCCCTTCACTCTGAGGGCTAGGGAAAGTTCAGGAGGCTTCCTGGGTGGAAAAGCCTTCAAATAGGCCTAGGAGTGTTGGGGTCCGAGAATTGCTGAAGGAAGACCTCCCCCCTCCCCAGACTCAAATAATATGTATGCAAAAGCAAAGAATGTATATTCTGCAGAAATTACCAGCATGCTGGGGTCAACCATTCATCAAAAAGGTGATGTTTCATGGGGCTTGCAGCCTCCCTTTTATGCAGAGCTAGAGAACTTTCCAGAAGGGTTAGGTAACCTCTAATATGATTTCTAGGGGCAAAGCAGTGACATTAGTACAGTTTTGATTGGCTGCCTTGTTAGTTCCGTTGGTGACACCTTGAGGTTTCAGAGACCGGCTCTCTTTTGGCCTTGTTGTCTCCTCCAGCCAGGTGACCCAGGAGCTGACTCAGCTCCAGACTAAAGGCCATCCCTGCTGACCTAGCCTGTGTCCTGCGATGCCTCTACAAACGGTCCCCTGTGGAGAGACAGCCACCAGAAGACACAACAAGGTCCCCATCTCCCCAGCTCTGGCACTCTCCACCACAGCCATCAAAGAGGAGTATCGGAGGTACCAGAAAAAGGGCTCTGGGTTATTTGACTGTGTCTGACTTGGCCTCGTCCGACCTGGCAACGTGAACAGCTGCAGCCAACCGAGGAAGGACCCGACTTAGTGTGCGAACAGACGTGTCTAGAGGCTCTCGGGGTACCTGGCAACACTCCTGATGTGTTCAGAACTTTGAGACATTCCAAGATGGCCCCCAGGGCCTCTCTTCTCAACAGTTAGCAGGCACTTGGTGATGATGAAGCCTCGGCCCTGCCTTGTAGACCTGTTCTCAAACAGGCCCAGCTCTCGGAAGGGGTCAGCCAGCAGGCCAGGGCTTGAGGGTCTCCGTTCTGGAGAAAGTAGAGGCCACTGCTGCAAGCTCAGAAAGGTGTCCTGGGTGAGGTTGGAGAAACAGGCCAGGTTCTGATCGACTATGGCAGCCAAGTCAGCCGGATATGACAGGTAGGTCAGGAAGAGCAAGCAAAGATGACTCGCAGGCCTGCGGTTTGAGCAGTATGCATCTGACTCTCTGTGTACTAATGTAAGTTACTTAAGCCTGGGCCTGGCTCCTTGTCTCTGCATTGATTTGTCTGAGTGTGAGTTAATATGTGGAGATTAATTAGAACATTAATTAGAGCCAAGTAGGTACTCAATAAACACAGGCTGTTGTTAACATCATTGTTGTTATAAGAAAGCCATGGATGGATAGATGGATGGATGGATGGATGGATGGATGGATGGATGGATGGATGGATGAGTAAATGGATGGATAGGTGGGCAGATGGATTGATGGACAGATAGATGGACAGAGAGATGGAAAGATGGACGGATAGACAAATGCAATGAGGAGACAATATCCCTACATCAGAAAGTAGAGGAAGACAAAGTGATATGTGTGTGTGTGTTTGTGGTATGTGTGTATGATGTGTTTGTAGCGTGTGTATGTGATATGTGTGGTGTGTTATGTGTGTGTATGTGTGTGCATGTGTGTGTATGTATATGTGTATATGTATCTGTGTATGTGTGTGTGTGTGTATGTATATGTGTATATGTATCTGTGTGTGTATGTGTGTGTGTGTGTGTGTGTGTGTGTGTGTGTGTGTTAGGCCAGTGCTAAGTGTTTTCTTCAGTTGCTGTATGTATTAGCTTTTCTTTTTTTGTTTTTTCAAGACAGGGTTTCTCTGTGTAGCCCTGGCTGTCCTGGAACTCACTCTGTAGACTAGGCTGGCCTCAAACTCAGAAATCCGCCTGCCTCTGCCTCCCAAGTGCTGGGATTAAAGGCGTGCGCCACCACTGTCCGGCTATGCATTAGTTTTTGAGGCAAAGTTTTAATTAAACTTAGAGCCTGCCAATTCATGTAAGCTGGTCAGACAGCAAAGTCCACCCTAAGCTCTGGGATTGCAGGTACAGGCTGGAGACTCCAGAAACTTTTTTTTTTCAAAATGTGGGTTCTAGGAATTGAACTTAGTTCCTCGTGGTTGTGCTGGTAAACCCTTTGCTGACCAAGCCATCTCATCAGCACCTCACACTGTGTACCAAGAGCCCCAGGTGCTGCACCACATTATCCAGGGTAGCTGGTACCACAGGTCTGAAGCCCCCAAACTCAGGCTATGCTGGAGACTTGGGGTTCTAGGCCTCAGGATGGGAGAGGAGGGTGAGTGGATAGAAGCCAGACTGAGCCCAAAGTACCCATCAGAAAGCAGGCAATTGAAGGTGACAAAAAAAACTGAGAGGCCGGAGCGATGGCTCAGTGGTTAAGAGCACTGACTGCTCTTCAAGAGGACCTGGATTCAATTCCCAGCAACCACGTGGCAGCTCACAACTGCCCATAATTCCAATTCCAAGGGTATACATGGAGACAATCATTCACACACATAAAATAAAGTAAGTCCTTTTTGAATTGACAATTGAAAACTTCAGATGACTTCAGAGGAAAGCATCAGGTTAGGGACTGCTGGGGACAAGGACCCAAGGCAGTCTTTGAAACTGACTTCTCATCACTGGCTCTGTATTCTAACTTGCTGACCTGGTCCTCAATCTGTGCTCATGGCCAAAATACCAGGCAAAGGGCAGCACTCAGTGTCATCCAGCAAAACCCATCACTATGCAACAGAAGCCAAGGCTGGGCTCAGCCCTAGTAGGCCTAGATACACACACACACAGAGAGAGAGAGAGAGAGAGAGAGAGAGAGAGAGAGAGAGAGAGAGAGAGAGAGAGAGAGAGAGAGAGATTGAGAGAGAGACCTCTAACACCACTGTTGTTGGTCAGACCCACGAAAAAAATGGGACTGATGACTTGTGGAGACCAGGAAAGTCTCAGTGGTAGCAAACAAACACACTGCGGCTTCCAGGGCATCAGCTGACGCCAACTTTTAACGGAAAGGATAGAAGAGGCCTGAAGAACCCAGAGACATGGACACCACAGAAAGGTCAGGCTCCAGAAAGAATGGCTGCCAGTGGCTGCGACAGTCACTAAAATAGTTACTAGTGGTCAAGGGATGAAAGAGGAGGGGCAGTCTCGAGCTAGGAATGGGGCACTATGAACAACTGCTGCCACCTAGAGGATGGGAGGAACATTGCACAGAGATATCCCTGGAGGGCACCTCTGAATTGCAGCAGGGTAGGATGAGCCAGAGAGATGGGAGAGCCAGGGACAAGGAGGAGAGGGTGAATGAAGAGGAGGAGTCTGGGCAAGGTGGGACATTGGAGGAGGGTAGGGACACTAGTGGGACTAAAGAGGGAAGAGGACAGAGAGGGAGAGAGAGAATCCCACCCCCGACCCGTCACCCTTCCATTGCCCTCCCTCCCCTCCCCCAAGGCTGAAAGTTAAAATAGGGCCTGTGGTAAAGGGAAGGCAGAATGAGAACAGTTGTCTACAGAGGAGGCAGTGGTGGGTGGGAGAGGAGCCGAGACAAGGAGAGTCCCCACGGGGCCTCTGCAAGGGTGGAAAGTGACAGCCGCTGGCTCCAGCCACAGGACAGAGCAGCCATCCCTCCGCTTCTCCAGCTTGCCGGTGCAGCTGAGGGCTGTCTTGGAACCCAGCAGGGTCTGCAGGAAGACAGAGGGACAATATCACAACCGCATGCTGTGCCTAAGCAGCTCCCTGCATCTGGAGTCAGCCCCGGGTCAGCTTCCGCGCGATGGCACAAGTGAGAACCAAGACTCTGAGTTACCTGCGTGTCCGTGACAGTCGCTGTCCCCACAAGACCTGGCCATAGGCAAGACACACAGACCCAAAGGAATAAGCAATGTCCTGCCTGTGACAGGGGGGCGAGGAAGCGATCTGAGTCACACACACTATGCCACGACACATTCTGTCAGGGGAAACTGACGACCAGAAAGGGAAATCCAGCTGCCCCAGTGAGGACAGAGGCAGATGTGGACCCTGGGAACTAGGGGAGTGTTCTGTTCCCAGCCCCGCCCACCCCTCCCACCCACCTCCAACGCGTACTGTGGAGGAGTTAATTAGAGGCCGGCGTTGCCAGTAAACAGCGCAGGAGCCTGGAGGAAGCCCTGCCCAAGCTATGCAGCTCCCCCACCCAACGTCAAGGCAGCATCCCAGTGGTTAGTGGGTGCAGTTAATAACGCTTTCGTTATGGATGGCCTTCCTTTGAGCAGCAATAGAGAGAGAGCATCTGCATTTAGCTTCTCCTTGTTGCTGGGGGCTGACAACAAAGCACAGAGCCTCATTTATCTCCATGATTTTCTGAGGCCCAGAGACATTAGGCTACCTACCCAGCAAATCAGCAATGGAGCAGGAGTTAACTTTTATAGTGGGGCAGGGGAAACGACTGAGAGGGGAAGATGGCTCACTCTGCAAATGTAAGGACGCAAAGTTCAGATCCCCAGACCCAGGTAAAAATCTGAGTGTGGGTGTATGTGGCCACGACTCAAGGGAACAGGGTAGAGAGTGGTAAAGAAGGGTACCTGTTTCCTGCCTCTGATCTCTGAGAGTGTGCATGGGTTGGCATGGCACACACACAAACATACACACTCACACATGCACATACATGTACGTATGCACACTCATACACACACATGCACAAACACATATGCATACATGCACACATACACATATGCACACGCACATGCACATATACACGTATGCACATATGCACATACACACAATATACACAAATATACAGACATACACACACATACACACTCATACACATATACACACATGCACATACAAACACACATGCACATACACACTCACACATCCACAAACACATACATATATACATGCACACACATATATATACACTCATGCACATATACACACATACATACACATGCACATACACACATATACATACATGCCCAAACACATTTATACGCACTCATATACATACACACTAACACATATAGACACATGCACGTACACACACATGCATATACACACAAATAAGCTCAGAGTCTCCTGGAGCCCTGCTTTCCGAATCCTTGGTGCTACCTAGAGAGACTCCTGCCCCTTTCCATGTGCACAGAGTTTCCTTTTAATATGGCTCTGTCTGATCGAGGCTGAGTTAGTCTAAACTCAGAGAAAGAAAGGGACCTGCTTAAGCTCACACATTCCTAAATATATGAATACAACCTGCTCAGCCCGTATCGCATGTTTGCATATCCAGTACCCAGATAGCCAACTGCTGTGTTCTTTCCTAGGGAAGACGAGTTCTCCTGCTCTCAGACTTCCTTGGCTGTCCGTGGTCCTTCTTATGGGGTTGAGGCCCTGTGAGTTTTCCCCTTCTGTATTAGTGTGTCTACTGATGGCAATCTTGTTCAGGTCGTGTTTAGGCAGCCATGTTAATGAGATCTCATGACTGTAACTTCTCTGACATTTCTGGGAGACACAATCTCACATCAAACGTCCTGTTTCTCTGCAATATTCCATGCTCGCTCATCCTCAATGATCCCCCAGCCTTACACTCAAGAGTTGGGTTGTAGCCAGGCAGTGGTGGTGCACACCAGAGCCTGGCGGACCTCTTGAATTAAAGGCCAGCCTGGTCTACAGATCAAGTTCCAGGACAGCCAGGGCTACACAGGGAAACTCCGTCTCAAAATACACACACGCACACGTGTACACACACACACTAGAGTTGTGTTGCAAATGTGACATTGAGGGCTGGAGAGATGGCTCAGTGGGTAAGAGCACCGACTGTTCTTCCAAAGGTCATGAGTTCAAATCCCAGCAACCACATGGTGACTTACAACCACCCGTAATGAGATCTGATGCCCTCTTCTAGTGCATCTGAAGACAGCTACAGTGTATTCACATATAATAAATAAAATAAATTTAAAAAAAAAAATGTGACACTGAACCTGGGCACACAGACTGGCTCCACCTCCTCAGGCCTGCTTTGCTGTGCCCCTCCCCTGTGAGTGACAATCTAGCGACCTTTATGGGCACCTGTCACGTTAATGTCTGGAAAACCCTATTTCCTTGAAGTTCTCCTATCCCTGGCTCTTAGAATGTTTTTGCCCCACCTTCCACTGTGATCCCTGAGTCTTGAGAGGAGGGATATGGTACAGATGCCCATGTAGGGCTAGGCACTCCACAATCCCTTAGTCCCTCACACTGACCAGCTGTGGATCTCTGTGTTAACTGCCATATACTACAAAAAGAAGTTTCCCAGATGAAATTAAAGGATGCCGTACTCCATGGCATAGTGATATCACAAGCAGTCAGTTCATACTATGTCATTTAACACAATGGTTTTCAATCTATGGATCGGGACCCCCTTCGGGAG
>JADRCD010204345.1:0-19553 GCA_019843815.1 Montemys delectorum | reverse complement strand
AGAGAGAGAGAGAGAGAGAGAGAGAGAGAGAGTAAAATTTATTTTTATTTTTGACACAGACTCTCACTTTATATCCCTGGCTTCCCTGAACCTTACTCTGCAAGCGGGTCTCAAACTCTTGGAAAAATCCATCTTCCCTTGCTCCCCTAGTGCTAGGATTCACGGCGTGTGTCACTACATCTGGCTGTGGGGAGTCCTTGATAACACAGCCTCACATAGGGATAAAGGTCTTCACGGCCTCACAGCCTTGAGAACACGCTTGCAGCCTGACTTCTCAGGTGTGTCTCTTGGGTATCCAGCCAGTGGCCCTCATGAACCCACAGCAGGAAAGACCATTATCATTCCAAGTAGGTCCATGTGTTTTCAACTTGTGCCTAAAAAGTGGACACTCCGTAGAGATTAGTGATCATCCCTAGGTCAAGTTACAAAGCTAAGAGTTGCACGCCAAAACCTTTGGTTTCTCCATTATATAATGCTTTAGGATGTTTATCTTCTAAGTGCTGAGAACCCAGGAGGGAAAGCATTATAAAGCAAAGCACATCCTGAAATTGACAGATATTGTAGAGCAGACCTGTACAGCAGGTCTCGTGGAAGCCATATTAACAGTCAGCTTTGTTTCTTGTAGGTGACTCTCGAGGCCCTCCCAACCATCACCTGGGCCCCATGTCAGAGAGGCGGCACGAGCAGAGCGGTGGCCCCGAGCATGGTCCTGACAGGGGAGCTTTCCGGGGTGGCCCGGACTGCAGGGGTCCTCCTGACAGGCGTGGGTCTCACCCTGATTTCCCCGATGACTTCCATCCTGACAAGCGCTTTGGCCACCGGTTAAGGGAATTTGAGGGACGAGGAGGACCCTTACCACAAGAAGAGAAGTGGAGGCGAGGGGGCCCTGGACCTCCCTTTCCACCTGATCACAGGGAGTTCAATGAGGGGGATGGCCGGGGTGCAGCCCGAGGCCCTCCAGGGCCGTGGGAAGGCCGCAGACCTGGAGATGACCGCTTCCCCCGGGATCCCGATGACCCACGATTTCGAGGGCGCAGGGAAGAAAGGTAGGAAAGTGAATTCCTTGGGTTCTCTGCATTTTCCCTGTCCTCACTACAAAGATGTTTTCCCTTTTGTAAGGGAAAGTACTGCATTGGTTGAGCCCTACCTTCTGTGGGTGAGCATTTAGACTTGAAAGTTATATGTTATAAGTTCTCTCTTGGTTTTGCATTTGAGGGCTTTTTCTTTCAAGTTATTTGTTTTGATATAGTTTCCTTGCTGTAGTCCAGGTATCCCCGAATTCCCAGTCCTTGTCTCTGCCTCCTGTGTGTGGTGTATGCACATGTCTTGGATCTCATTTACAGTGTCCAGGCTCACCTTATTTAGATGATATTATCTGAACCAGATACAGTAATTGAAAATACAGGCCTGTAAAATAGGCCTGAAGGTCTTACCAGAGTCAGATCAAAATAGGCATCGTCTTCCTTTTAAACGTAGGTCAGGCTTGGACTGCCAGCCCTGCGGGAGAAGAGAAGCAGGAGCTGGTGTAATTTAATTTAAATTAGCAGGGATAGTGGTCATCGAGTGTGTAAGAATTGACATCTGCTCAGTGTTCATTATTTTCTTGAATTTTTGCATTTATGCAAACCTCACATTTTGTGGTCTTCATTTATATTTTTGTCTACCCATGACAGATTTCAGCCTAGACCCTGTGTGGCTGCGGGCCAGGCAGGCACGCACACATTTGTGCTGTTTTCTGGGCTTGCCTTCCTTCCACCTGGAACAGCACCGTTCAGATAGTTGTGACTTCCTCTGTTAGACCTTTTCATCCTAGAGAGCTTTGTGTTTCTCATTTATTTGTGTATTGGTTTTTTCCAAGCAGGGTTTCTCTGTGTAGCCCTGGCTGTCCTGGAACTCGCTCTGTACAGCAGCCTGGCCTCAAACTCATATATCTGCCTGCCTCTGCCTCTCTGCCTCTGCCTCTGTGCCTCTCTGCCTCTCTCTGCCTCTCTCTGCCTCTCTCTGCCTCTCTCTGCCTCTCTCTGCCTCTCTCTGCCTCTCTGCCTCTCTCTGCCTCTCTCTGCCTCTCTGCCTCTGCCTCTCTGCCTCTCTGCCTCTCTGCCTCTCTCTGCCTCTCTGCCTCTGCCTCTCTGCCTCTCTGCCTCTCTCTGCCTCTCTCTGCCTCTCTCT
The DNA here is from genome assembly GCA_019843815.1 of Montemys delectorum. Classification (NCBI taxonomy): domain Eukaryota; kingdom Metazoa; phylum Chordata; class Mammalia; order Rodentia; family Muridae; genus Montemys; species Montemys delectorum. The sequence continues at coordinate 17,384 of JADRCD010204345.1, read as the reverse complement.
GCCTCTCTGCCTCTCTGCCTCATGAGTTAGGAGATTAAAGGCGTGCTTGGCAGCTTTGTACATTTTACCATACTTTTAGAACAGTCTTTCAGTATGAATTATATAGTCATCCCTAATATAAGAGGGTGCTAGTTTAAGAGGGCCCTTAGACATAAAGACCTTGGGTAGATAGGCAGTTCCTTATAGAGAGTGGTGTAGTGTTTCCATATAACATATACTTTCTACTATGTGCTTTTGAAACATCTCTATATGACTTACAGTACTTCATACAATATAAATTTATGCAAGCAGTTACTGTGTGTTATATTTATGTGTGTCGTGTGTACTTGTAGTGTATGTACATGTTTTTGGAGGTGCACGTGTATGTGGTGGTCAGGGGTTAAATCAGTTATCTTTTTTATTTTTTATTTTTTATTTTTTTTTGATTTTTCGAGGCAGGGTTTCTCTGTATAGTCCTGGCTGTCCTAGAACTCTGTAGACCAGGCTGGCCTTGAACTCAGAAAACCTCCTGCCTCTGCCTCCCAAGTGCTGGGAATATAGACGTGCGCCACCACCACCCGGCCTAAGTCAGATATCTTTGTCAATCGCTTACGTCTGTTTTTTGAGACAGAGTCTCTTACTGAACCTACTGCTTGCCAGTCCAGCTAGGCTGGCTGGCTAGCAACCTCCTGGGATCTTCTTATGTCTGTGTCCCCAGACTGAGGTTATAGACACATAGTGTTGTGCCCTGATGTTCACATGTATGTTGGAGATCTGGACTCAGATCCTCATGCTTGTATGGCAGTCTCTTTACTAACTGAGCCATCCAATTTCTCCAGGAAGTTTTATACTGTATCATGTGTTTGAGACAGGGTGTCTCTATGTATCCCAGACTGGCCTGGAACTCACAGAGATCCACCAGCCTATGTCTCCCAAAGGCTGGGATTAAAAGTGCATGCCACCATGCCTGGCTGCACTGTATTGTTTAGGAAATAATGACAGCAATGAGAAAAGTCTGTATGAAACGTTCAATACAGGATGGGGAGATGGCTCAGTAGGTAAACGTACATTCCATCCAAGCTCTATAACCTGAGTTTGAATCCCTGGAACTCATGTAAGAAAAAACCCAGACGTGGTAGTTGCATAGTGTCTTTAATACCAGTACTCCTATGGCAAGATAGGAGACAGAGACAGGAGAATCTCCTGAATGTTGGGGCAGAGGAACAGAAATAGCAATAGAGACCCTGTCTGAATAAAATGGCAAGCTATTCCTTCACCTCCACATATACTCTGTGGCGTGCATGCATATGCCTGTATTCATATCCACATACACACTGTCTGCATGCATATGCCTGTATTCATATGCCCATACACGCTGTTTACATGCATATGCCTGTATTCATATGCCCATATACACTGTGTGCATGCATATGCCTGTATTCATATGCCCGTATACACTGTGGCATGCATGTGCCTGTATTCATATGCCCATACACACTGTCTGCATGCATAGGCCTGTATTCATATGCCCATACACACTGTGTGCATGCATATGCCTGTATTCATATGCCCATACACACTGTGTATGAATTTTTTAAAAGTTTGGTACAGACTTTAAAAGTAAGAAAGGGTAAATTCTTGTTTTATAGGCTATCTTGGCCCTGAACTTACAGTTCGCTTGCTGCAACCCCCCAAGTTTCTGGGATAATAAGCATGTGGCACTAAACATAGCTTAGGACAGATTTTTTCTTTGTTGAATTTGTGTTACATTTCTTTATTCCATATATGTTTTTCTGTATGTGGGTATGTGCATGTGCGTATAGGTACTCTTGGGAGTAGGAAGAAGGTGCTAGATCCCATGGAACTGCAGTTGTAGGGAGTTGTCAATTGTTTGATGTGAGTGCTGGCAACTGAATTCAGATCATCAGGAAAAGCAGTACACACCTTTTACCACTGAGGCATCTCTTCAGGCTGATTTATTTACCTTCATGTGTTCATGCCATAGGCTACGGTGTGCAAGTGGAGGTTAGGGGACAACTTATAATAGTCAACTCTCTCTAGCATGTGGGCCTGGGAATAGTAGTTGGGTCTTCAGGCTTGGCAGCAATTGCCTTTACCTGCTGAGCTATCTAACTAGCTCAACTCCCCCCTCCCTGCCTCCGAAAAAAAAATTGTGTATTTTATTTGTGTTTGCCTGTATGTATGTGTATCTGATGCGTGCCTAGTGCTCCCTGGAGGACAGAAGAGGGTATTGGGTACCAACTAGAGTTATAATGGTTGTGAGCTGCCATGTAGGTGCTGGGGAATAAGCATGGGTCCTCTACAAGTCAACAGGTCATCTTAATCACCAAGCCGTCTGTCCAGCCCTGTTGCTTTTGAAGTTATGTCTCCTGTATCCTAGGCTGGTCTCAAACTTTCTGTTTGCGAAGATATAACCTTGTACTCAGGTTCCTCTTCCTCTGCCTCCCAAGTTTAGAAGTTACTGGTGTGTGCCATCATGCTTGGCTGTATTTATTTATTTATTGCTTATATCACTTTCTTATTGTTTCCTAGGTCCTAGAGTGGTTGCCATTAAACTGGGAGGGATTTGAGAAGAATCAGTTGATTAAAAGATACCTTACCCTGCTCAGGCTCTTGTAACAAAAATTGGGCAGCTTGGAAGCAGGAGTTTATTTTCTACAGCTATGGAGCTGGAAGCCAATAAGAGTCCATTGAAGTTGGTTGATGTCGAGGTCCATTTCTCAGGTTGCTGGTTACTGTGTGTTTCTTCACACAGTATGCTTTGGGAGCATGTATGTCTGTGTGGGTATGAGTGTGAGTGTTGGGTGGGTGAGTGCTAGCATCCATTATCCTGGCTCTACCTTCATGTCTTCATAACACCCTGTTTACTTACCTCCGGTCTGTACCATATGTGGTGGTGTATTATATACCTTGCATACCGTGCCACGTAGTATTAGAACTTCAACACAGGAATTTAGAGGGACACAGCATTCCGTACCAGTAGTACGTATTTTTTTAAGAAAGGCCAAGAAGACCCTCTTTGTACCTAAGGTATTATTAGTACAGTGGATGCTTGTGTTCTGTGATAGTGTTTCTGTAGAGGCTGTCCTGGCCCACTCATGCCTCTTGTGCAGTTCTGCTCTGACCCAGCTTTTCATGTCAGTGGGGATGAAGTAGGTCATTAAAGTGAGCTGGAAGGAAAGCCATGCAGACTTGCCCATGTTGGCACCTTAGTGTTGTATTGCTCTGAAGAGATACCATGACCAAAGCAATTCTTATAAAGTAAAACATTTAATTGGAGACTTGTTGGAAGTTTTAGAGGGTTAGTCCATGATCATCATGGAGGGAAACAGACAGGCTTCACACTAGATTGGGAGACTGGGAGGAAGAAGGAGTTGGGGATGGGGTGCACAGAAACTGAGGCTGGGCCTGGTGTGGGCACTTGCAACCTGAAAGCCCATGCCCAGTGACACACCTCCTCTAATGAGTCCAAGCCTCTTTATCTCTCCCATAGAGCTGCACTACTGGAGACCAAGCATTCAGATGGGAACCTGTGGGGCCCACTCGGAGTCAGACTAACTCAGTCCCATTGCCTGCTTTCTGTAGCACTCATGGCCAATGGAGCTGCTTTTATGCATTTACTAATAGCTCAGCGCTCTGCATGCTTCCTTGTAAACTCTGCCTTAGCCAGAGTTTCAAGAGATTTAGTCTGAGTTTCAAATGTGTAAGAGAATGAAAATTGTATTGGGTCAAATCCTGTGGGTGGGTCTGCAAGCCAGCTGGGGCAGCATGCCTGTTGACCATAGGAAAAAGTGGCAGGCTGAGCTGCCCAGATCAGAGAGTATAAGCCGGGGCAAATACAAAGTACATGTCCCCTAAAAAGTCAGGATCAAGGTCCTTATTAGGGTTTTGTTGCTGTGAAGAGACACCATGGCCATGTAACTCTGACAAAGGAAAACATTGCATTCTGGCTTCAGAGTTTCAGAGGTTTAGTCCATTGTCGTTGTGGCAGGGAGCATGGCAGCCTGGTGCTGGAGGAACTGACCCCCAGGCAGCAAGGAGAGTGTCACATTAAGCATGGTTTGAACATATATGAGACCTCAAAGCTTGCTTCCACAGTGACATACTTCCTTCAACAAGGCCACACCTCCTAATGCTTTGGGCAAAGCATTCAAACACATGAGTCTTTGGGAGCCATAGCTATTCCAACTACCTCAATCGCTACCCACCTTTCCAAGAATGTATGTAAAAAAAAAAAGCTAATCATCAAAAATATAGCTGTCAGGTGTGGTGACAAAAAAAAAAGTACCTGTTCTAGTATAGTAATTAGTGAGGAAGAAAGAAACGAAATAGCACATAGAAAGCACTTGCTATGTTTCCGTAAGTTTGAGTAACTCACAGTCTGCCGTATTGTTGTCTTCCTGTGTGTTTTGGTACTGTAAAGGGAATATTTGCAGGAGAATCTCTGAGTTCCAAGATAGCCAGGGCTACACAGGAGATAGACATATATATATATATATATATCATGTTGGTTTTCTCCCCACTTAACAGTGTACATTCAAGTTTCCTGTCAAGTTCTCTCCATTCAAGAGTAATGTTTTCCAGAAGGTGGACATTCTGTTTTTGTTTTCAGCTTTAGAAGAGGTGCTCCCCCAAGACACGAAGGCCGTGCTCCTCCAAGAGGAAGGGACAACTTTCCTGGTCCTGATGACTTTGGTCCAGAAGAGGGTTTTGATGCTTCGGATGAAGCCGCCCGAGGACGAGATCTCAGAGGTCGAGGCCGTGGCACCCCTCGAGGTGAGCAGTATTGAGAACAGCTGGATTAAGAGGCAAGCAGCCTCGAGCACAGCTGGGCGGCCTGTGAGCACAGTTTGTTTGCTCCTCTGTGTAGGGGGATCCAGGAAGTGCTTACTCCCCACTCCTGATGAGTTTCCTCGCTTTGAAGGAGGACGGAAGCCAGACTCCTGGGATGGAAACCGAGAGCCCGGTAAGGAAGGAGACATGCTTATGGTTTGGTAGTTGACAGAGTACGGGCCCATCTCCAGGTTCTGTCTTTTCTGGTTTGAGTCCATGGAGGCTGGTTGGCTTCCTGTCTGTCTACTTCGATGTTTTATCTCAATAAATTGAATGTAGAAACAGGTGGGAACATCCAGGTCTGGTTTTTAGTGGGTTTCAGGCTGTCCTCGAACTCAGAGATCTGTCTGCCTCTGCCTCCTGAGTGCTGTATGCGCCACCACTTCTGATTGTCTGTTTGTTTTGTTTTTAAAATAAGAGAGTAAAGGGGGGTTGGAGAGATGGCTCAGCAGGTAAGAGCACTGGCTGCTCTTCCATAGGTCCTGAGTTAAGTTCCCAGCAACCACATGGTGGCTCACAACTATCTGTAATAGGATCCGATGCCCTCTTCTGGTGTGTCTGAAGAGAATGATAATGTACTCACATACATAAAATTAAATCTTTAAAAAAGAGAGAGAGAGAGTAAAGGGATTTGTATTAAGTATAAAACAGTACCACTCTTGGATTCAGGGAGATGTCTCAATAATATACTTGCCACGTAAGCATGAAGACTAGAGTTTGAATCCTTAGCCATTCATAGTACTGGCACCTGTAGTTCAACACTGAAGAGGGAGAGACAGGAGAGTCCCTAGAACTCACTGACCAGCCTGTTGAGTCAAATGTCTGCTTTCAGTTCAGCATAAGGCCTTGTCTTGTTAAAGTTGGGAAGCTAGATGTGGTGGCACATGCCTTTAACCTAGCACTTGGGAGGCAGAGGCAAGCAAATCCCTGCTAGAATTAAAAAAGTAGAGAGCTGAGGAAGACACTTTATATTGACCTCCGGCTTCTAGACATACCATCATGTGCACAAATAATACCACTCTTTTCAGTAAATTTTTTTTTTATCATCTATTTAGAAAATAAGGATAAAAATTAAAATTTTCTTCATCTTAATTGATGACACCATAAACATTAGTAGATGTATTTTCTTTGTTACATGAGCTATGCATGCATGTATGTATGTATGTATGTATGCATGTATGTTCATGTGTGTGGGTATACAGGTATGCAGGTAGGTATGCATGTGTGTGGAAAGCAGAAACTGACTTTTGTTGGTGGCTGTCTCCCTTACATATTGACGTGGGGTTTCTTATTTGAGTCAAGAGCCTGCTGATGTGACTAGTCTAGCTAGCCAGCTTATCCCTGGGATGGTATGCACATCTAGGTTTTATGTGGGTGTTGCGTATCTGAACTCTGTTCTCATATTTGCACAGCAAGCACTTCTTTTCCCATTGAGCCAACCCTCTAGCCCTTTGCTCAATTCTTTTAAAGACTGTGATGATAACCCGAGTCTAAAATGATGGAGAACGCCTGTGTGTACCTGCTTCCTCTTATTCTCTCATATCGGAGGTGTGACTCATACTGCATCTGTTAAGTCCAGGTTCCCGCTCTCAGCTCTCAGGTTTGCTCTGAGCAGTGTCTTCCAGCTGCTTTGGGCTACACTGTTGCAGTGAGGTGACACTGTCAGATCCTTAAAGGCATGGCACCTTCCGTTCTCATTTCAGGACCAGGTCATGAACACTTTCGGGATGCTCCCCGACCTGATCATCCCCCTCACGATGGCCATTCACCAGCTAGCAGAGAGCGCTCCTCTTCTCTCCAAGGCATGGACATGGCCTCCCTACCACCCCGGAAGCGCCCCTGGCATGATGGGTCGGGCACTTCTGAACACAGAGAGATGGAGGCCCAAGGAGGCCCCTCGGAGGACCGAGGAAGCAAAGGTAAGAGGGCAGCAGTCCCCGTCCCAGAGCTGCCGACTTCAGCCACAGATGCCCTGCGTCCCCAAGGCTGCCTCCACTGTCTCTGAGCTTAGTCTGGGCAGAGAATCAGTGGAAGTGTAGTTTGTTTGGGTCCTTAGGACACCTGGATAGAGCTGTAGACCTGACTCAGCAGGAGTTCCCTGTTCAGGGTTTCTGCTCTGCCCTTTCTGTCCCACTCTCCATGCTTAGTTGGTCCACTGGCAGTTGTAGCCTCCACCAGTGGCTCACTGGAGCCTTCAAGGGCATCATCTCAGGGCATTACCTCCTCCCACGTTCTATATTGCACTTTTATGCCGAGGCCCAGGAGGACCAGTGGCAGTTTACCCAGGAGTAGCAGCCAGTGACTACAAGTCTGGCTTTAAGTCAGACTGGGCTTGTGTATTGTGCTATGGATGCCCCATCTTGTTCACTTACCTTTTTTGTATTCTTTCCAGAAATGACATATATATCCAGTATATTCCATCCACTAGTTAAATGCAGTACTGTTCAATATGCTATGGTCCAGGATAAATTCATGGGCAGTCAGGATACTCTGGCCAAGTATGTGCTTTGCATGATGATAAGCCATGTTTACGCTTGGCAAGTTCCTCTAACATCTTAATCTCCATTAGATTCAACTTCTACTCAAACATAGTAATAGTAGTAATAGTATTGAAAGAACATGCTCTAGGAGATAAACCAATCACATCATTTCACGAGAAAAAGTCCTGTTTATGTATTCATTTATTTGCAATGCTGGGAATCAAACCCAGGATCTTGGTACATTGTAGACAAAGCACTGTACCACTGAGCTCAAGAAAAAAATTATATTTATTCTTTGGTAATACAATACATTTTAAAACACAATATATTTAAGGTTACCTCATCCCCAAACCAATCCACCCCACTCCTCAGGGCCTCTCCCAACTTAATGTATCTTCTGGTTGCTTGTATCACCCAGTGCATTCAGTTAGCACTACCTGGATGTGCATGGTGTGGTGCCATCCACAGGAGCGGGGGCAGCTAGCCCAGGGCACACCACTGATGAAAGCTGACTCTCTCCCCAAATAGCTTCTTTTACTTTTTTTTTTCCCCAATTCTGTCTACTTCATATGTTTGTGTGGGGGTGCCACAGTGCACATGTAGGTTAGAGGACAGCTTGCCAGAGGTAGTCCTCGCCTATCTTGTCCTGGGCATGGAACTTGGGTTGTTAAGTTTGGTAGCAAGTGCCTGTGCCTGCTTTACCATCTTACTGACCTTTTCTTATAGCTAAACATTTGCTATCTTAAGTATGAAGCAAGTTAAAGTTAGTAAATCTCTGAAAGCCAATTTATTTTTGTTCTTTGAGAATATTTCACATCACTAAAGATGTGAAAAGAAGCCAAAGTGCTACAATAGACCATAAACAGATCCTAACTGGAGCCTTTGTTGCTAACATCTGCAGCAGCCAGCCAGTGTATCTTAGTTGTTTCTAAAGCTACCAAGCAGGTGCTTTTGAAATCTTCCCTTAAAATCCTTTGGTAGCACAGGAGAACAAAAACAGTGTGCTGCAGGTTTCTTGGGGATCCTGTTTGCTGGCTTCTGGTCCGCTGGCAAAACAGCTCTGGGGTGTGTATGGACCCCAGAGATACTGGGGCCTGATGCCATGAGCCAGGGGTGAGGTCAGGAAGGGACAAGAGGAACCCACTAAAGGGACCTGGATACAGTGAAGTGCTCCCTCTCAGACCCTAGATTGGGCACAAACCACACCCAAATACTTGTTTTCACAGAGAAATCCTTTATTAATTGGGAAAGAAAAATAAAGCTGCTGATTTGCAGATGTAACTTTTTTTGGTTTTCCGAGACAGAGTTTCTCTGTGTAGTCCTGGCTGTCCTGGAACTCACTCTGTAGACCAGGCTGGCCTCGAACTCAGAGATCCGCCTGCCTCCACCTCCCAAGTGCTGGAATTAAAGGCATGTTCCACCACTGCCCAGCCTGCCGGTGTAACTTTTAAGAGGGAAAATGAGAGGTCTGTGTTAGAATAGTCCAGGATGTGGTGATATATTTTGATTGGGCATGCTAATTAATTAGGTGAACCAAGGGGGGCTTTGGAATGCTGAACATCAATACTTTGATAGCCATATCCTGGTGGTCAGCATTGGAAGAAGTGGCCAACCAAATAAGAGAATGGACCTTGTTGGCTAGCTTTAGCAATGTGGTCTAACAGTTTTTAGCAAGGCAGGGAGAATGGGGGGAAGGGCAAGGCCTGCCAGAGCCATGTTTGCCATGCTTGGGCTTGCTAGAGCCCCGTCAGCTCTGAATGCCACTGTCACCAGGGAGAGAGAGCTGTACTAGGGATTACTGGGGAGCAGGCACTGTGATACAGAAAGCCATTTCTTTAATCATGTTTTGTTTCAGGCCGAGGGGGCCCAGGACCTTCCCAGAGAGTGCCAAAATCTGGGCGTTCCAGCTCTTTGGATGGAGACCATCATGACGGATACCACAGAGACGAACCTTTCGGTGGCCCTCCAGGAAGCAGCTCATCTTCTCGAGGGGGCCGGAGTGGCAGTAACTGGGGTAGAGGGAGTAACATGAACTCTGGCCCTCCAAGGCGAGGCACTTCAAGAGGTAGTGGGAGGGGTCGGTAGGAGCACCAAATAGCCCTAGGCCCCTCTGGATTCTATTTAAGACGGTCTTGTGGACTTACCACGTGAAGCAAAAACAAGCCTTTACCACTGTAGCCCTGAACGCTTCTTCTGGGGCAGCTGAGTTCTAGGAGCCCAGTGAGGTGCTTGAGACGAGAGACTGATGCCGACTCCTTCCCCAGGTAGTTGGCCCTGCTTTGTCTTGTATCTCCTCATTGCTCTGACTCTCCCGTTTGTTTGTGAAGATAAAAGCTGGAATCCTTTTTTTAAGTGTCATGAGAAACGGAGCACCTCCACAAAGTTAAGTTCATGTCCAATTGGAAATTTATTTCTATATGTACAGTTTGTCAGAGAAAAAAAAAACCCTTGTTTTGTATGAATACAGAATGTGATTTACTTAACAGAAGCACCGCTTGTGCAGTGCTGGCCTTAAGGAGCTCGTGGTTTCAGCGCCTCTGACCAGCTGAGGGTGACCTTACTACTTGCACTTCCGACAGATGAAGGTCATTTGTCAACTCTGTGTTTTTCACATCTTTTTATCTTTCTGTTCTAACTCTCTTCTTGTTATGCAATAAGGAACACTTTTAAAATTGCTCTGGTTCAAGAAGGCTCAAAACCTCAGACATGCCCTATGGGGTGGAAAATTATACTGAAGCAAAACTTGAACCTTCTGGGTCTTCAACTAGAGGCTCTCCCGTGGACGCATCTTCAGCAGGTTAGCTTCAAGTGGTCACTGAGAGAGAAATCCTGTGTAAACAACATTAACTTGGTGCATCCTATCATGCCAAAGGACATGGAACAAAGTATCTATATTCTTCTTCCACACCCACTCTGTGAAGGTTTCAGGGTTCAGGGTACAAGATAGAAGGTACCAGAAAGTTCTTTGCTGTGAAAAATTTCTTGCTTTAAAAATAAATAAAAAGCTGGGTGGGGAGGCAAAGGCAGGCAGGTCTCTGAATTCAAGGCCAACCTAGTCTATAAAGTGAGTTCTAAGACAGCCTGGGCTACACTGAGAAACCCTGTCTCAAAACCATCACCACTTTAAGAAAGCCATACAAACATACATACACACACACACATACATACATACATGCAAACAAACAAAAAAAGCAAAGGTAGGACTTGGAGAGATGGCTCAGCAGTTTAAAAGCTCATACAGGGACTGGAGGTCAGCTCCAGCACCTACTATCAGGTACCTCACATATACATATAAGGAGAGATCCTCTCTTTAAAAAAATACCCATCTATATCTGGGCACACATGCATAACCTAGCATTTGGGAGGTGGAGCTAGGAGGATCACAAGTCCAGTGCTATCCTTGGCTACATAGTAAGTTTCAGGGCAGCCTGGGATTCCACTTCGCCTTTTCCTCAAACCCCTAACCCCAAAGCTCAGGTTGAAAGTCAGATTGAGATTCTTCCTATGCTGACCTTTCTATTTCTTTTTAAAGCCCCTACCCCTCTTTATGGGTGCTTTGTCTGAGTTGATGTCTGTGCACCAGTTGTGTGTCTGGTGTCTTTGGAGGCCAGAAGAGGGAGGGCATCAAGTCCCCTGGAACTGGTATACTAGGCAGTTGTCAGTGCTAGGAATTGAATCCATGTCTCCTGGAGGAGTAGCCGACGCTAACCACTGAGCTGCTTCTCCAGCCCTGACCACTGGTCTTCATAAGAAAACCTTTCTAAAAGTCCCTCCTAGAGCTGCTAAGCTCTCGTTGCATTCCTAGCTGTTCGATTGGCACATGAAGGCAGGGTTACTTGGCAATTGAGTGGTGCTGGGCGTGCTGACACAGTTGGACAGTGCACAGAAAGCTTCCTAGCTGTGTGTGTCTGGAGTGAAGAAATGGGGATTATTTGGATGCTAGAAGCTGAAGGTTTTTAGTAAATTTCAAAAATAAACATGTCAGCGTTCACACCATTAGAAGCTCTATTCCTCCTCACTTGTACTCCCCTGCCATAACATACAACACCTGAAAACTAGACTCCATGAAACTAAACAGGAGTCCAGACACCATCCAGGCCATGTTTTAAGAATGAATTCATTTATAAACAGAACCTCTACATTAGACATTAAATAGCTACATACAGCATTTTTAGCACCACTGTCAAAATATAAAATACTGAGTTTAGAATTTTATAAAACTTATTTTCAAGTAATGAATTCTTGAGACAATGTTGGAAACAATTTTAATATCTTGAACATAGTAACATAAAAAATGCACGTCACTACTTGAAAATAGCATTTCCTTTCCTGAGAGAGATGAGTAGCTCTATCTACTGCCTGGAGACCATGGCAAAAGGATTACTCCGGGTTACAGAGGCTAGTTAGTTGTCTTGGAAACCTGTGGAGTCCAGCTATTGGCCAGTATAGGATCACATCATGGGGGGCTGTTTGCCCTAACCTGTTAAGGCAACATTGGAGCAGCCTGGAGAACAATTACTTTCACATTGTACAAGCCAGTGCACAGATATGGGCTTTAACCTCAGCTGAACATGTATGTCTTATATATTATTACAGATAAAGCCATCTGGACCCATCCATCAGTATTAAAAGTAAACTGATGGGATGTGGCTTCTCGGGTCCTTTTGATGTGCCAGTTTAGTGTGAGAACCACTGGTGTGACATTTTAAGCCGAATACCCTTTACTTTCTCGTGTATCAAGACTCAATACTGAACCGAGTTCATTTATTTTGGCAATAAATTATGTGAATTAAATAGATTTAAGAGCTGATTCGCTCCAGCACCTCAAAAACAACTACCTGCTGAACCTAGAAAGAAATATATCAATTACCATGAAAAGCATTTTATACAACATTAGTGTCAAACTGTGTAGGACTTTTTAACAAGCAGCAATGTTAGAAATCATGAGAACTTGGCAAACCTATTATTTATAACAACTATGGTAACTGCAGATGTAAAAATGCCCTGCATCCCAGGATTCCTTTTGCAGAAACCTTTGCAAATTTTGCCACTCATAGTGGATATATGGCTTTTTGGTTCAGAATATTGCTTTGACAAGTAAATATTTACACTTAAATATTATAAAGCACCCTATTCTTAACTGAAGAAAAACCCTGAGGTAGAATGTATTAACTAATTACTATTTTAAATCCAGTAGTTAAATTTACTGTTTAATCTGATAATCTGGATTGCTTTACAGTGAATAGGAGGGTTTGAAAAGCTGTAGAACTGAAGCCTCCTGCTCTACCAAACATACCCCTCCCCCGCATTTCTTTAATGACAAAAGGTAGAATGTAGTTCTTCCAAAAGCAGCTAAGTCAGAAAGCTATTCGTGTCTCTTTTCCTCGCTAAAACTGGCGTCCGTGTAAAGCCGGTTTAGTGCGAAAGCAGTTCATGATAGTGATCTCCAGAGCACTGTTAAGTCAGGTATCTTCTTGGCCCATGCGGTCCCGAACCGCAGAACGCTAAAGCCAAAGGATCTGGAACCGCCTGGTGCATCAGTTCTTGACAGCTGCTCCAAGCGCAGGGACTCCGCCGCGCAGTCCAGCTGGTGCCTTGTCCTTGTTCGCCCGGGTACCGCGGAGTGTCCCTGGCCCGGCTGGTCACACCGGGAGCGCGTTGGCCAGGCCGCTCCCGCGATTCAAGCGACCGAGCGCCAAGCGCAGCGCCGTCACGCCGCCCCAGGGCAGGAGCCCTAGCAAGGCGTGGAGCAGCGCGGCCACCTGTGCGCAAGCGCCGAGCGCCGTCAGCACCGTACTGCGCAGGACCAGCGCGGCGTAGAGCGTGGCGCCCAAGGCGGCTGCGTAGCCCAGCGCGCTCCGCGAAGGCGTCTCCTCGCCGCGCAGCAGACGTCCGCACGCCGGGCCGCCCCGCAGCAGCGCCGCGCCCGCCCACGCCAGCACGGAGCCCAGCGACCAGAGCAGCGCGAACTTGCGCGCGCGCAGCAGCAACACCGGCGCGTAGAGCGCCGCCAGGCCGAAACAGAGCGCGGCCAGCAGCAGACATAGGCCGCCCGCCACCAGGCGCTGCCCTCGCGTCACGCTCGGGATGCACGGCGAGCCCGCGGGAGGCGGCTCGGCGGGGCTCCGAGGCCACGGCCATCGCAAAGCCGTGCTGCCTAGCCACGCCCCGGCAGCTCTGTCCCCGGCCGCAGGCTCCTCTGCTGCCCTGGCGCCGAGCAGCGGCTCTGCGGCTGCCGGCCTGCTCGCTTTCCCCTGCGTCAGGTAGTCCTGCAGCTGGCGGTGGAGGTCCGCCATCTCGGACCTAGTGGCGTTAGGAACGGGGCTTGCACTTCCGGGGTTTGGCACCCGCCACCGGAAGTGGCTAGGTCCTCGGGTGGCGGTTGGTCGGCTTCGGCGGAAGGGCGGGGTCCGAGGCGTGGTGGAAGTCCTGGAATAGGCTGTACGGCTGCGTTGTGTAGTCTACCAGATCCTGATTTTTGCGTTTTAGTCACCGAGTAAGTTCTGTCAGCATTAAAAGGCACGGGAGTGGCTGTAGCAATAAAAGGATCCACAGGGACATCTACTGACATACAAATATTGACTGACTGCCAGGTGCCTAACGTTGCTAAAAACTGCTAAATGGAGGAATCTGGGAAAAGGGTTAACAGAATTTCCTTTCCTTTTCTCTGTGCTCTCTCGCGCTCGCTCCCCCCCCCCCCCTCCCCCAAGTATCTACAAGTCTACAGTTACCTCAGAATTCTAGTGAAGGAGCTGGAGAGATGGCTCAGTGGGTAGGAGCACTTGTTGCTCTTGCAGAGAACCCAGGTTTGGATCCCAGTACTCACACAGCGGCTAAGAACGCGTAACTACGGTTCCAGGAAGGTACACGTACAACAGGCAGGCAGATCACCGATATACATAAACAAAGATAATTTAAAAATCCACACTAGAGTTTAGGCTATCTCCTTTGAAAGTGGAATTGATAAAGGGCTAACTCCCACCCCCAACCAACTCTTCTGGGTTCTAGTTTTTTGTTTTGTTTATTAAATTGTTACTACTTTTGTATTTGGAGATTATAATTACATTTCGCTCCTTTTTCCTCCCTCCAGTCTTTGATCTCTTTCAAATTCAGGACCCCTTTGTTGTTGTTTTTGGTTTTTTTTGTTGTTGTTGTTGTTGTTTTTTGGAGACAGGGTTTCTCTGTGTAGCCCCGGCTGTCCTGGAACTCACTCTGTAGACCAGGCTGGCCTCCAACTCAGAAATCCACCTGCCTCTGCCTCCCAAGTGCTGGGATTAAAGGCGTGTGCCACCACCGTCCAGCCCTTTTTTTTTCCTATTACTTGTTACATGCGTATATGACACACATACAAGCATAACGTCAGTCTGTATAATGTCACTTGTATGTTTTCAAAGCAGACCATTTGGTTACTGGATAACTAATTGGCATGCTTCCCCACCCGGGGCAAGACTGTCTCACTCAGCATCCCTTAGTGCCTGTAGCTCTCTGTGTAGGGTGGGTTGACATCTCCTCACCTCACTCCATCTTCTCTAGCCTATCTCTTGTCCCTGTGTTTAGGCATCATGTTAACGAGACTTCATGGGTATCGCTTCTGATCTTACTGAAGAGACAAAGTCTCAGAGCAAACTCCATCATCCCCTGGTTCTTCCAGTCGTTCTGCTTCCTGCAGTGCTCCCTGACTGCTGGTTTCCATGTAGTGACTCTGTCTACCCAAGATATGCAGATGTCTCTCTCTTGTTTTTGGTTTACCTTTCTGTGACCTGGAAGCATTATTTTGACTCCTGCATCAGATATGGAACAACCCCAGCACATGGCAGTCAGTTCCCCATCTCTTCTGCGGTGGCTTGAGTGTGCCATTCTCACCTTTCTGTAGCCCGTCTGCCTGTGTCTGCTCACAGGGCCACACCACTGGGAGTCCTAGGACTGCCTTTTCCTCCTGCACACTTTCTGTGTGGTACTAGTCTGAACTGTGACAGCTTACATTGTGGTTCACTGTTTTTAGGATAGGGTCTTGTGGCCCCCTTTTAGGGAACTGACAAGCCAGGGGAATCAGCACAGCTGTCTTTTAGTGCAGTAAATGTGCTCCAAGACTTTGTAAATGTCCCTGAAGCCATTGGTTGCTATGTAGAGAGAGAGGCCTTTGTGTGGGAAATGAGCTGCTTGATCTGCAGTAACAGATTCAAGAGAGGAGTGAAAAGGGACAGCATAGAGAAAATGGGTAGTTTTGGTTTGGTTTTGATGTTTGTTGTTTGTTTATTTTGCTATGTGAACAAATTTACTTTGTTCCACAAAGGGATTAACAAAAAATTTTATTTTTTATTTTTTTGGTTTTTCGAGACAGGGTTTCTCTATATAGCCCCGGCTGTCCTGGAACTCACTCTGTAGACCAGGCTGGCCTCGGACTCAGAAATCCGCCTGCCTCTGCCTCCCAAGTGCTGGGATTAAAGGCGTGTGCCACCACCGCCCGGCTTGTTTTTTTAAACATTAATTTATTTTGGCTGTGGGAGGCATGCAGGTGGAGCAACATGCAGGAGTTACTCTTACACCATGTGGGTTTCTGGCTTCTGCAATCAGTCATCAGTCTTGGTGACAAGCACTTTTATCCTCTGAGCCATCTTGCTGGTCCATTAAAATACTTGAGCTATGGGTAACTAAGATGTGTACAAGTTGCTTTTATTCACCTGACATAAATGTCTCCAATGCGTACTGCCTTTGTCTACCAACCTAGGCCTAGTCCTGGAAACTTCTAGCCTCCATCCAAGCTAATCTAGGCCTAGGACGTTTTCACATAGTTCCTCGTTGATTTCTGGCAGGCTGGTTCAATTCAGCTGTTTTGGGTTAGACTCCTCTCCAAGCTGATTCAGTCTGGCTTCTCTGAGCCTCTCCTGAATTTGTCTGCTTGTCCTCAAACTAACCTAGCATTCTCTGGCTTGTTCTGTCTTCACCTGTGTCTAGCTTGCTAGCTTTCAAACTGTCTCTGTAAAAGTCTCCCAAAAAAACTGCCTACAGTCCCTTCCTCTTTCTCTCTGCACTGCTCTCTTAAATAGCTTACTTTCCTCTTCTCATGAGAGTTGGGCATATCTTGTTCTGTCAAATCTTCCTCTGATTTGTCACTTTGTCTGCCACTCAATTAGACATCACTTTAAAACATGTAGTTTCTTCTACAAACTGACTGTAACTTCCTTATTTGGGGTTAAAGGTGTGTGCTAGGTTGGGACCACATCACAAGTAGAAACAGATATTTACAGTAAATAACACAATCTCAGGGTTCACAATGTGATCAAATATCCTGCAGTAAGGATGCAGCAAGTGAGCCCCAGTGGTAGCATTATAACTGTGGCACACGCCTGTAATCCCGACACTTGGGCCTGAGCTTGTCAGCATCAGTTCCCTTATGCTTTGATACATATGTAATATAATCTGAATGGTTTAGCTTACATTAAGGGGTGACGACAGCCACTGCCAAGACAACAAACCAAGGTGTATTTTGAGAAGTTATCTGTCAGGAAAACAGCATTGCAGACACCTTAGAGCAGAGCCTAACTACTGTTTGTTTTGGTGATCTTTAGCCTACAGATAGTCATTCCTTATGTTCCCCACCACCTGTGTCAGACCTAACATTCTGTTCTATCACATAAAGCTTGACTTAGCATCTTGACAATAGATAAGACATTTTTTAGGCTGTCTTTACTTAGCAAAACCCTAATTTCCCACTAAGCAAAGAGCCAAGAGTGTTCTCAGATAGCATCCAAGGTTCAGAGCTCTCCCCTTGTTATACTCCACCGGCTTGAGGTACCCATTAGTGTACTTGAAAGTTGACTTGATTTATGGCTTTATTTGTTTTGTTTCTATAACAGGTATGAAATTGTTACCTAAATCTGTGTTGCCCCACCATGGTCACTCATATTTGGCTTTGGAAGAAACTGCATTCCTTAGTCCTTTGAGAGCAGTTTCTTTCATTAACAACATTCAGGGTATCAGGTCTGATGTTGAGGTCCCTGATGCATTTGGAGTTGAGTTTTGTGTGGGCTGAGAAGGATCTAGTTTCATTCTTTAACATGTAGTTAACCA
>JADRCD010204343.1:6588-40360 GCA_019843815.1 Montemys delectorum | reverse complement strand
AATAATAATAATAATAATAATAATAACTTTTCTAAAACTTGAAGTACATTTATTTTTTGAAATTAAAAAAAAAGGTGGTCAAGCATAAGTAGTATTTTTTACAAGTCTTTTTCTATCTCAACTTTAATGGGCTTTGGAGTGAATCTTAAAAGAAATTGACAGTTTGTATTCTCCTATCCATTGAGAGTAAACTGCCCTTGGTTATGTTAGAGTCGTAAGCCAGAGAGTTGGGAAGTGGAACTAAATAAAAGTATGAGTGTAAAAAATAAATAAGTAGTAAATAAAACCAGAAATTAGGTTTACAGATCTTAGAAGGCATTTATTTTCTTTCTACCCTCTTCCTTGGCAGATGTAATGTAAGAGGCAATCCCAAGTACTAAGAAAATTGTAGACATGAGTTAATCGTTATCAAAAATTGGTAAGTACAGACCAAATTCTTTATAAAGAGTGTTCTGAACTATGCTGTGGCTAATGGCTTAGGATGCAAGAGATAGAACCAGAGCAGTGACTGTAAAAGAGGCTTTCATCCCAGGGAAATAATTTACACACTGAACACAAGTGTAGTTATTCCAGCTGGCACGCTGTTTTCCATGTTAATCATTGCGATAAATGAACCACTGGCTACCACACTTAAAAGACTATGGAAAACTGGATGTTCACCAAAGATGGGAAAGAAAAGCTTTATATTAAAATAAAGCAATGATGAAATTGGAAATTAGGCAATAAATCTGAGGAAATAACTTTACTGAGTAAACAAGGAACTATTGTCATTGGAAATTTTATTTACTTGACCTTGTAAATTTAGCAATAATTTTGTCTAAGTTATACAGTTTGAACAACATGCAGAAATCAGATTGGGTTTATGAAAAATGATTTCTCTTATTGGCAATAACTAAACAGAAGTGGTTGTTGTAGGCTTGGGCTAGTGGAGAGTCTCAGCTTATAAAGAATAGTGCCCCTCCTCACACAGCTGCTCGCACAGGGTGGGCCCAGGACAAGCTTTCTCTGCAGCATATGGACAATGCTAGGAATGCAAATTTCACACCCTCATGCCAGAAATAGGGAATCTGGGACTCTAAGTTGGCCTTAAAAGTCCATTGGAGTAAGCTTTGTGGTCATTTTAATGCATGGGCAAGTTTGAGAACTACCAGACTACCAAAACATAAGGTGCCTAGACAAAGTCTTCATTATTTATTTATTTTTTACGTTTTGTAGGTAATATTCTTCATTCTTTTTTTTGCCAACACCTACCCTCGTACATTGGCTGACTCTTAGTAGTTACAAAAAAAAAAAAAAAAAAAAAAAGGAAAGTACTGACTTCATGTCAATTTCAATAGATAATTCCAATCATTGTGGGTGTTTTCAGCTACCGACAGATTATTAATTTAACTTAAAAAGTTTTTCAGCTATCTTAGAATCTTTAATCTGAATGCATTTCTATTTACAGTTGGAGTAAAAATTAATTTGTAAAATTATTCTTTATGATACGTTAACTAGATAAATAGTATTGAAGTTTTGTACGGGTGGTTGTGGCCTCTGCCATTATTGGAAAGTTGATAGGATGGTTATTTGACAAGGTAGAAGTCATGAAACCTGAACTCAGGGGCCTGTGATGCTCTATCATTGACCTGTCATTCTCTAAGATTGGCATACGTTTTGAAACTTAGCCACTTAATATTACAGCTGATATTTCTCATTATAAACTCAACACAATAAACAATATATTATGCAATTTTTTTATTACACCAAAAGCTCTAGTACCTTGTATAGGTTCAGATTATGTGTCACATATGTAACCTGTAAAACTCGTGGTGGTTGATTTTCCCAAAGCAATGTTTATACAGAATGAACAAAAAAAAGAGAAACTTACTAAAAGAACTAGAATGTGCCCTTATGAAGTCTCCACTTAGATTTCCAGCTAAATGATGGAAGAAAAGCAAGACCAACCATTACCATGCATGAGGGGGAGTGTGATGGCCATCTTCATTTCACAAAGCACAGCTTTTAGAGAAGTACTTTAGTTTTGTTTGCATTCTAATCTGAACTAAATTGGTTGGGCAAAGTATTACATTTCATATCTAGAACACCACTTGATATAACCTAACAAAAAACATTACTATAATAAAATTCATTTACGATAGGGGACTTGATGACATAAATTAAAAGTAAGATTAAACCCCATAAACAGAAAGCATATAAACTCTTTAATATCCTCTCAAGGCATACACACACACACACACACACACACACACACACACATCCTCTTCACATATTATTAAAAGAAGTCTGAAACTATTAAGACATTAATACAATCTCTTTTCCTTGAATGCTCTCTGTGGAGTAGGCCATGTCAATAATGAGTGATACCATGTGTATGAATGACGGAGGAAAGGATAATGACAATGATGGAGGAAGCTCACAGTGTGGAGAAGTAGTTGTGGTCTGATCGCATTTTCACTCTTAGGTGACACTGATGGTGATTACCCAAAACTTCCTCACGTCTGCTACAAGTGAGTTTAACTTGATTTTGCTGCAATTGTATTGTGTTGGTGCTCTGTGTCATTTGGTTCTTTTGCTGACAACTAAGCCTATCATAACAGTTCTAAACCATGGTTTTTGCTTCATCTTAAGACTTAGTCAGTCTTCATTTCCAAGTTCAGGCTCTCCCCTATAGCTTTCCTCTTCATTCTTTTTCACCCCACACGTGGTTTTTGTTGCTATTGTTGTCATTCGAATATTCCAGAAGTACAAATCCTCTTAGCTACTCAATCTAAACGCTGCTGCACCCAGTTCTCCCACGGATGTCCTTCAGTGGCTTCTTCTTCGGTTGTTATACACCTCAATATTTTGATGCCGACCTTAAGTTCACTGATTTTATCCAGCACAGCAGTTACAGGCAGTGACTGTCTCATAATTATCTGCTAAACTATTTTGTCTTCCCAGCTGTCCTTTTTCCAGGTTTTCTTGAACTTGCATAGAAACCTGCCAGCTCTCCCTGCTTCTTTTCCAGTTGTTTGGTCTTTTCTAGCACCTGACTCGAGATGAGCCAATCAGAATCTTTCCCCTGTGACTTTGGACTCAGACTTACAGGAAAAAAAAAAAAAAAAAAAAAGCTAAATTTAGAAGTGAATAGCTCATTTTCCCTTTTGATCAAGGTGAGATCGCACACAAGAAGAGTGAAGACAGATAAATAAAGGGGTCGGAGGTTACAAGGTAGGAAGAGGAAGCTGATAATGCTCCTGCTCCCAGGGACTAATTTGGTCCCCAGACTTCACTTCTAGCTCCCTTCCATAGCATCCCTTGCTTGTCTGTTTCTTCCATTCTCATTACAACAATTACAGTGAGAAATTACAAAAACAAAATCTGTGGAACACGGTCAGTAATATCAGATTCCCATTTACCTCAGCAGTTATGAAATGAGCACTACTTCTGACAAGGCCATTGTGTTGGGTCTAGGAAAAACAACGGCTACCTCTGTAAGCTACAGACTACACAGGATGATTCTCCAGAATACAGACAACGGCTTGATGTAGATTTTTATGTGGCCACAATTGATATTAAGGCGGGAAAGGAGTGGCACTACCTAAAACCAATGTTGCTTTGATAGTGAATCCGTGCATAGGCGAGGAAGCTCTGGAAGTGTGGTTCTATGTGCACACTGTTTAGTACGGAAACGTTATGTCTGTGGGTACATTGTGGAACTTACTTAATGTCTCCTTGGTGTTTGTTGTTTGTTCGCTTGTTTCTTTTAATACTGACAAGCTCTAAAACATTCTCTTCAGTTCAGGTTCATAAATCAGCGCGGGATGAAGGAGTCTCAGGAACTCTCTGGCACCTCAGTAAGTGTAAACTGGAACGAGGGAGCAGAGACCTGTACGTGTGTAGGCTGAAGCGGGGACTATGAATTCAGAGAAGTGTTCAGGGGAGTGAGTATTTATCCAGGACTGTGGGCAGTGTTTTCACAGACTGGGACTGTGTGTTCTGCAGCAGACTCAAGCCTTAAGACACTAGGCTGACCTTGGCTCGCCCACATCCATTTTATGTATTAGTATCTGAGGTATCAACTCACAGGTAATGAGACACCCCCGTCATGGGCAGCCATGGAGAAACGGTGGAACACACACAAGTAACTAACGGCCCCCCAGTACCCTACTTTTAAGTTTCTTCAATTACCTAAGAGATAAATCTGAATTTTCCCACCTGTGTATGTTTTACAGGCAACCTCTTAGTATATTTATTGAGAGTACAAACAAGAGCTGGCCACTGGCATGGTACTGGTGAGAAAACACACTGACCTGTTCTGTAAAAAAAAAAAAACAAAAAAAAAAACCATAGGCATTTTGTTTAGCTTAGGAGCGGTTAGACTCGTTTTGTGATTTGAACAGATCCATAATGTTTTGGAACACACCCAGGCCAGCTCATAACTTGGAAGCACCTTTTCACTTGAATCAGCCCAGGTTTAGTACTTGATGAGAACCATCAGTTAAAACACGGCGGGGTGGCTGATTCCCTCCAGGCAGGTATTTGCTGTATTTTTTAAATTTTAAAAAGTACAAGTTTACACCTTGTCTTAATTTTATCTTAATTTTAATCTTTCTTTCAGGTATACATCTATATTTATCCTGTTTCTTAGTTGTTTCTTTATAAACATGCTGACATATTTTAAAGTCTAATATCTTTCAAAATAGCTTTTCCCTACCTGTGAACAAAATGTCAGACACAAAAGAAGGCCTGGAAACCAGGAGAATTTAGAACTCTCAGTGCTAAAGGAAATTCTAAAAAGAACGAAGCGACTCCCTAAACTGTCCATCATCCAAGAGCCACTTCATAAGTGATGTTTCTAAAAGGTTCCAAAGATCGAGCCTTTCTTTCTGCATCTGATGAGTTATGCATAAATTCCATATGAATTTAAAACTAAAAAAAGAAAGAAAGAAAGAAAGAAAGAAAGAAAGAAAGAAAGAAAGTAAGTAAGAAAGAAAATAACATTATTGTTATGGCTGTTCCCTGAAAAGTTTTACCAGCACCTGGCCAATACAGATGCAGATACACACACCCAACCATCAGACTGAGCCCAAGGACTCCAGTGGAAGAGCTAGGAGAAGGACTGAAGGAGCTGAAGGGGATTGCAACCCCATAGGAAGTACAATATCAACTAATAGGACCAACCAGAGCTCCCAGAGTTATGGATGGGTAACGGAGAAGGAGGGTCATTTGAAATATAAACAAATAAAATGATTGTAAAAAATAACTTTTAGATATCATGGTGTTTAGCTCAGCAATACTTCTCCAGTGAATCGCCAACAAAGAAGTGAGACTTAATACTCTTCCATGTCTTTAAACAGAAAGTTGAATAAGGCAAATATTTTATACTATAGATAGCTATGGTTTGAAATGGTGCATCACTGAGAAAAATGACTTAGCAATACAATATTTCCATATCCTAAATGGTGATATATCCCCTAGGCTTCATTTAGAAGGGGCAAAGTATTTAAATATACAGATAATCTTCATAATAATGATAATAACAATAATAGTAATATTTCCCCAAATTAATGATTTCCTATACTTGAATGAGCTTATGATTAGGATTGGATAATCTTAATTACAAGTCTTGCAACAATCTTAGATGCCTCTTATGGAAATGAAGAGTAGGTTTCTTTTATTTTTAATTGTTACTATCTTCTATGTAATTTTATTTATGATATAGAAATACAATCGTTCAAACAATGAAAACCAAATAACTCCAAACCTGGTCACCATATCTTCTTGTATAACATATTTCACTGCAAACCGTGTCTCTCAAACATTGGCATTCAGAAGATCTTGTTAGGCACAGGATTAAACAATGTTAAGCAAGTTGACTTACATTAGGAATTATCAGAACTCACTTTATTTGAGCATTGTTCGGCATCTGTTAGCACATGCTATCTACCAGTTAATTTGGTTAAAGTTTAATTATTAATACTGCATACATTAAGGGAAGCTCTCTCCAGGAATAAAGTGACAAAAATTTGTCAAATAATCCACTCCATTAAGCATAATCTGAAATCACTGAAACAAAACTTAAAGTCTTGTTTCCCACAGTTTCTTCTCGAGTGCCTTTGCATACCACCTCACAGGGAAACTTCTTATACTGATGAATCTATGCGCTGCTGCTCTCTCTTGTCAGTTAAATCTCTACCTACAAATCTCTTAACCAATCAAAAAGTAACCTAAGCAGCCTCATCTTACACATCTAAATTTTTATATACTTATGAAAATGAAGAATCACTTCAATTCTGTCTTTAAGCCAGAATGCTAACACATGTCTTAAGAAAGACAGGAAAGAGAAGTAACAAAAAAATGTGTATTGATTGTCACCAAGATCTTTAAGGGATCATATCCACATGTATCCTGACTTTTTTAAACTTAAAATAAGTACATTAGTCCTAGAGAAAATATTGCTTTCTATACTCATGCTGGTAACACTTTTACAATAATTTTGATATTTATATTTTTTAAAGCATAGAAAAATTTAAATATCACAATTGATATGAAATATTTTAAAGTTAAGAAATATTTATTTCCAGGCATTCTTTGCAGAGTAAACATAAATGTTCTGTGGATTGTATATATGTTTGTCAGGGAGGGAGGGTGGATTTGTACAGGCAGACACGTAACAACATGTAATGAGTTTGTGTTTGAATGCCCCCCACTCTTTGTTTGGTATCATCAAAGAAATGCACATAATTCTGCCACTCCATTTTTCTTACTTTTTATAGTTTAGTAAAGAAGGACAAACATAATTATAACAGTACAATTTTCTACTTTTCTATTATGGACGAGTACATTGAATAGCTAACCTCTCATTAGAAGGCCTATTACACTGCAACATCCTCCTTAAAGTGTTAATAACAATGGAAGTAAAACAGCAACAGCCAGCATCCTCTGGCTTGCCCTACTGGCCTTCACTTTGCTAATCACTTTCTAAACATTATCTCGCCTAGGCCTTTCAACAATCTGTCTCCAGTAATTACTATTATTCTTTTCTCTGGGCAGATTAAAAAAAAATAGGCTTAGAGACATCATGGGGCCTGCCCAGTTATGTAACTTGTTTTAGATGTTTTATTCTTCTGTTTCTCTTAATAGACTCATTTCATTCATACCATGTAAACCCTATTTTTATTGAAAATAATTTTTCATACAGTATAGTCTGATCACTGTTTCTGCTTCTCCAAGTTCTCCTAGAACCTCTACATTACTCCCATCCACCCAACTCCACACCCTCTTTATCTCTTCTTTTTGAAAACATTTCCCAATGCAGACTCTTGAGATTAAATCTGTAAGAATCAAGATCCACAGGGTGTTGTGTAAATCATTTAGAATCTAATTATTAAGTTAGAAATGAGCCCACTCTACAGTTAAAAAGAACAAATAAAAAGTACATGATTTCTTATTCAAAATAGTTTTTAAATTTTTTTAAATGTTTTATTAATCATTTATTTGTTTACATTTCAAATGATATCCCCCTTCCTGGTTACCCCTCCACAACTTCTCCATCCCATCCCTCTCTCCCCTTCCCCTTTGTCTCTATCCACTCACCAAATCCCACCTCATCACTCTAGTATCCCCCTACACTGGGGCATCAAACCTTTACAGGACCAAGGGTCTCCTCTCCCATTGATGCCAGATAAGGCCATCCTCTGCTACATATATATCTAGAGCCATGGATTCCTCCACATATACTCCTTGGTTGGTGGTTTAGTCTCTGGTAGCTCTGGGTGGTCTGGTTGGTTGACACTGTTCTTCCTATGAGGTTGCAATCACCTTCAGCCCCTTCAGTCCTTGCCCTAGCTATTCCATTGTGGTCTCCAGGCTCAGTCTGATGGTTGGTTGTGAGTATCTATGTCTGTATTGGTCAGGTGCTGCTATGTTTTTTTGAGTAAGTATTTCTCTTGAGTAGGTATTTCTGTAGTAATGAACCTTTAGGTTCAATGACTCAAACATCAAGGCAAATCTGCAGAATTACAAATTGTAACCTTCCATTCTTGCCACTTTACGGATAAGGAATACAAGGCCACTCTCACTAAATTTATAAATGTCATTCTTCTTTCATATGAATTTCTATGTTGAAAAAAAATTATAAACATTTCTACCCAGAGTATGCTAAAATAGAAAATATTTCAAGTAGAAAAGTGGCTGTCATATTTGGCAGTATTATCAAAAAATATTGGCGCCTGATCTTTCTTTGAAAAGTATCTTTTTTTGTTTTTCTTTTTTTTTAGATATTTTCTTTATTTACATGTAAATTTTCCCTTTCCCAGGTTCCCCTCCAAAAACCAAACAAACAAACAAACAAAAACAAGAACAAACTTCTTTTGCCTCCCCCCTCCCCATGCCTGCCACCCCACCCTCTCCCACTTATTGGCCCTGGCATTCCCCTACACTGGGGCACAGAACCTTCACAAGGCCGAGGTCCTTTCCTCCTATTGATGATCAAATTTGCAATCCTCTACTATACACATGCTGCCAGAACATTCAGTCCCACCCTGTATAGTCCTTGATTGGTGGTTGGGTCCCTGGGAGCTCTGAGGATACTAGCTAGTTCATATTGTTGTTCGTCCTAAGGGGCTGCAAACCCTTCAGCTCCATAGAACCTTTCTCTAACTCCTTCATTGGGGACAGTGTACTCAGTTCAATGAATGGTTGTGAGCCTCTACATCTGTATTAGTCAGGTATTGTCAGAGCCTCTCAGGAGATAGCTATACGCTTGTCCTTCCTTCCGTCTCTGCTCCATAGTTAATCTCTGCCACTCCTTCTGTGTGTGTTTGGTTCCCCTTTTTAAGAAGGAATGAAATGTCCACCTTTTGGTCTTCCTTCTTCTTAAGTTTCTTGTGGTCATTCTTCCTATATTCCAAACTTCTGGGCTAATAACCACTTATCAGAGAATGCATACCATGTGATAAAAACTGCATGGTATTGGTACAGTGACAGGCAGGTTGATCAAAGGAACAGAATTGAAGACCCAGAAATAAACCCATGCACCTATAGTCACTTGATCTTTGACAAAGGAGCTAAAACCATACAGTGGACAAAAGACAGCATTTTCAACAGATGGTGCTGGCTCAACTGGTGGTCAACATGTAGAAAAATGAAAATCGACCCATTCCTTTCGCCTTGTACAAAGCTCAAGTCCAAGTGGATCAGGGACCTCCACATCAAACCAGATACATTGTTTTTTTTTGTTTTTTTTTTTTTAATTAGATATTTTCTTTATTTACATGTACATTTTCCCTTTCCCAGGTTCCCCTCCAAAACAGACAAACAAACAAACAAACAAACAAAAACAAGAACAAATCCCTTTTGCCTCTCCCCTCCCCATGCCTGTCACCCCACCCTCTCCCACTTATTGGCCCTGGCATTCCCCTACACTGGGGCACAAAACCTTCACAAGGCCGAGGTCCTTTCCTCCCATTGATGATCGAATTTGCAATCCTCTACTATACACCTGCTGCCAGTACATTCAGTCCCACCCTGTATAGTCCTTGATTGGTGGTTGGGTCCCTGGGAGCTCTGAGGATACTAGTTAGTTCATATTGTTGTTCGTCCTAAGGGGCTGCAAACCCTTCAGCTCCATAGAACCTTTCTCTAACTCCTTCATTGGGGACCGTGTACTCAGTTCAATGGATGGCTGTGAGCCTCTACATCTGTATTAGTCAGGTATTGTCAGAGCCTCTTAGGAGATTGTTTTGGAGGGGAACCTGGGAAAGGGAAAACGTACATGTAAATAAAGAAAATACCTAATTAAAAAAAAAACAAAAAAAAAAAAACAAAAAACAAAAAACAAAAAAAAAAGAAAATTATCTTTGAATAAAAAAAAAAGAAAGAAAGAAAGAAAAGTATCAAACTACATCAAAGGACTAGCTTTTGCTTTCAGCCACCAAACGGATTTTTATCTGTCATCAGCCATTTATTCTCCTTCCCTCCCTTCTCCAGATCTTCTTCCTCACAGACATGTATTACATTTAATTAGCTGTATTATTTCTCTGCAGGCCAATTTCAACTTCTATACAGTTTTATTTAAATTGTGAAAAATACAATAAAGCATGATGAAAAAATTTATTTAGCTAGATGTAGAGGCACATGCTAGTAACTGCAACTCTAACGAGATTATGTAACAGCATTGTCCAGGCAAGCCTGGGCTACATAGCAAGCCACTATCTTCAAAAAAAAAAAAATGGCAAATCATTAAAAATACGTAGCTTTAGCATGGTACAAGGAAGAGTTTACATTGCACCTTGTTTAACCTAATTTCATACTCTGCTTGTAAGATTTTTTTATTTCAATATTTCAATTATTTTATTTATGGTCCACTATCACTTAGTATCTCAATCTGTAAAGCTCTGCATGGTTAGCTCTTAATAAGGCATAAGTTATGAGGACAAATAAAGTACAAATAATATGGAACAGGGATGATGAAGTGATTATTTTTATATGGCAATGGAACAAAATCACACAATTACCATTGAAGTGAGCCAACTAGGCTACAGTCTAATATCACCATTGAACAATACTTAGAGAAAAAAATACACAGTGACTAACCCAACTAAGTACATGACCTAAGCTGAGTCTTTTGTCCTTCTCCAATCTTCCATGCCATTGGGTCATCAATCATTGAGTAGCCAGGAAACATCTATGATCCAAACTCCTTATAGACACAACAGCGATAAACCAACATTCACTTTATGTGTTTCCTAGTTAAGCCACCAAGTAATGAGGTACACAGAATGTTTGCATAAGGTCAGTTTTCTAAGTTTCTTTTCATTTTATTATGTGTGGAAAAGAAACCCTTTAATAATACAGATTTGTGATTCATGAATGTGCACACTAAGTCTGCAGTTAAGTCACTAGTACATTCAGTATCCTGAAACATCTAAAGAGGAAAAGCTAATAGATTGGGCAATATTTTCAGGAGGCAAAATAAATAAGAAAAGATAAACATAAATGACCTTACATTTCAAGTGTTTGAGCTTTTTTTCAAGGTTTCTTTCTTCCTTTCTTCCTTCCTTCCTTCCTTCCTTCCTTCCTTCCTTCCTTCCTTCCTCTCTCTCTCTCTCTCTCTCTCTCTCTCTCTCTCTCTCTCTCTCTCTCTCTCTCTCTCTCTCTTCCTTTCTTCCTTTCTTTTGTAGGCAGAAAGAATTCTTTATTATATTTTTATTTCCTCCTGACATTCCTGTAATGACCTCACTTGGAAACCTCCTGAGGGACTACTACCTACCACCGTGAACAATAGAATTCCTCTCAAGTTATTCTAGCCACTGATGGAGAAACCACCAAACTTCTATTTTAGAAAGTGATCCGTGGTAAAACTATCAGCTTGAACTATCATCAATTAATACAACTGTAAGTACAGGCAGATAAAAAAAATACGTTCATTGGGTAATTTGCTCAGACTACCTTTGATTGCTTTGAGGTTAAAGTTTGGAATGAAAGCATTTGGAACTGTAGACACTGAGCTTGAAAAAGAGTAGAACAGTATCATTTCTTACCTATCTTTTCTGCATAACTGTGCCTACAAGTGTGCCTATAAATGGCGTTAGCTTGATAATGAAGAACATAACTTGAATTTACATGAAACTCCTGCATTTTAAAAGAAAAATCTACCATTCACAAACAGATGTTGACCCTGGGAAGACAGGTCTCTGAGGAATCAAGGTCCAAAGGCTAGTGAGAGGAATCATGGGAAACAGAGGAAAGAGACAAGAATATAGTGTACAGAGGATAAAAAGCCAGACAAAAATCTTAGTGTGAGGTGCAACGCTCTTAGCTCCTGAAAACGGATTTAATGAAGTTCTATTTATGAATAAATCCAAAAATATGGAGCCTGCACCGAGACGCTAGCCTCTGTTTAAGCACTGAGGACTTGAGAACTACCTAAGCTACTGTGAAGCTAACTCAGAGCAGACAAGACCAACTTTCCTAACCAGACAGGCTTGGTGGCAGCAGCCTCTGTACACTGGGCTAATCTGCCTTTTATGTTGTAGTAAATATTAAGTATCATCTTTCTGCAGAGACAAGACTTTATTGCCTATCTCAGACAGGCCTTAAACCTGTTCCTTCCTCATCATCTCCAGTCCTGGGACTATAGGCCTCACGCAGCAGGTCCAGCCTTGTATATTTTCTGAAGTTCCGTTGACGAGTCTTTATCACAATTAATTTTCAAAAATGTAACATCAGATTTTTTTCCAACTTATATTTTATTGTACTATATTTGATAAGAATTAATGGTAAATGTGTTTATTTGCCTACATGACCAATTAAATTGCTCATGAAACTCTAACTCCAGTAAGTTGTCCTCATGGGCAACTATACTTGTATTTGGATGCACACACACACACACATACACACACACACACACACACACACACACACACACACATACACACACACACACATACTAAGAAAATATAAACTAAAACATAAAAAAATAGAAAAAATGGAATGTAAAAGCATTCTTTGCCAATTGTAGGCATGTGCTGCTAATCAGAAATAGAAACATAACTAGTTTGACTATTTTCAGAAACCTACAGACACAAATAACCCCACATTAATAAACAGACCATATGAAACAGAAGAATGTTTTGCAAGAGCATTGTCTATTTATCTAAGTTGTTTATTTTATGTTAATCTGGATTGATATTTGAAAACAGACAAATGAGTTTCCATTAGTTTTTATACTTCATTCATATATTTTAGAATAGGACAATGATTTTTGCTTTTATTTTGCATTATTATTTGTTTGGGACAGGGTCTCACTATGTAGCACAGGCTGTCCCAGAAATCTCTATGTCTATCAGGTTGGTTGCGAAGTATTCAAAACCCAACTATCTCTGTATCCCAAGTGATCATAAGTTTTAAATGAATGGTTTTTAAATTTCGTAAATTTCTAAAAGAAAATATGTTTCATTTCTAATTATTTTTACTCAGTTGAGAGTATATATTGTGATTTAAAATATGCTTTTGGAACAGCAAGATGGATAAGGTAGTAAAGGAATGTGCTACCGAGTCGAATGACCAAAACTCCTCTAGATAAATAAATACAAACATAAAAATATGTCTTCTTTATTACAAAGAATTGAGTTTTTGTTCTTATTCAATTATTTAGTGGTACAGGTACTAGGGAAATACATATCAGGATATATTGAATAGAGAAAGATTATGAGATCATAGTCCCTGTCTTCAGGAATATAGAGACACTTGAACAAAGAGAAACAAGAATAAATAGGCTACAGGCAACAATGAAATGAACTCCAGAGCTGCAGAGCATAGGAGGCTCAGGGAGATTCTTTGGAGCAAAGAACACCTCACCAGCATTCCTAAAGCTAGAAACACAACTCAGTCAGTTAAAGGCTGTTGTAGAGGAGGATGGGAGGAGTGTTGCTGCGTAAGAGGCCAGGAATGTGTGTGTAAGCAATCCAAAGAATGGAAAGGGCATGCTTAAAAGTTTTGCTCCAACATGGATTCCAAGAAAGACTGTGTGTAGTGGCTATTCCTGGTTGTCAACTTGACTATATCTGAAATGAACTACAACCCAGAATTAGAAGGCTCACCTGTGGCCCTAATATGGGGCTGAGAGATACAAGTTTCTGACCTGAATCTTGGCATGGAGATCTTGAGGAATAGGGGCTATGAATCCCAGAGGATTAAGATTGGAAGATCTATGAGTTCAAGCAAGATCATCTGGGATTAAAGGTGTGTACCACCACACCTTTAATCTGGGCCACATCTTTTGCTAGAGACCTATATAAGGACATTGGAAGAAGGAAGGCTATCTCTCTGCTTCGCTTGCTTGCCTTGTGGGACTGAGCAACTGCTGGATCCTTGGACCTCCATTCACAGCTGCTACCGACCATTGTTGGGAGTTGATTGTTGAGAATTGGACTACAGACTGTAAGTCATCAATAAATTCCTTTACTACATAGAGACTACCATAAGTTCTGTGACTCTAGAGAACCCTGACTAAGACAAATTGGTACCAGAAGTGGTATTTCTGTGACAACTTGCCCATGTTTTGGGGAGGACTGTGGAAGGACTTTGGAACTTTGAGCTAGAAGAGCCACTGGTTGTTAAGAACTCTGTGGGAGCTTGGAAGATCATGTTGAGGACAGTGCAGAGATGGAGGCCTGGCTTGTGAAATTTCAGAGGGAAGATTAAAGACTTTTATCAGGGCCATGTTGTTTTGATTGTGAAGATTCTGTGGTTTTGGTTAGCTGGGGCTGAAGTATCAGCTGTGATTAACAAGATACCAGAACTACTAAAGTGAAAACTTTACATTACTGGGACTACTGTTGCTGGTTAGCTGAAGCTAAGAAATTAGTGGTGATTAAGAAGAGACCAGCATCACTGAGGTGACATCTTCTGGGAAGTATTTTCTGATGGCACAAAGAGGTTGTGTTCCAGAGATAGCCAAGGTTGTACCTTGTGCTGCAGCAGGACTTGGTAATGTGTAAGATTCACCTAAGTGGTACTGGTTTTGACAGCATGAAGGTGTCATGAACAGCAGCTGAGGCTTGGCACAGTGAGAGGCCGTGGAAGGCCATTGCTGAAGGTGTAGCCTCAGTTTGCAATTTATGGCCCAAGACTGAAGGTGTCATGCAAAGGAGTTTAGGCTTGGTTGCACTGTGGAGACAGTCTATGAGAAGCTATTGGTAAAGCCTAGTTACAGCAGTGTTTTTGAAATTCCATTACCATGCAATGACCACCAAGGACAGCAGCAGTGGAGTACAGGCATCTGGAGCCTAGAAGACAAGATGTGCGCTACAAAGGGCAGAGCTGGAGACGTGACCAAAGCCCTTAGAGGAGCCCAGAAGATTGTGAGTTGGAACCCAGACATTGGTTTTGCTTTTGATTGTGACTGTGCCCTGATATTTTTCCCTCTTGAAGAAAGAATGTATTTTAGTGGAGCCCACAGTTAAGAGACTTTGAATTTTAAAAGATATTGGACGTTTTAAATTGATTGAAATTTTAATATGTAAAGACTGTGGGACTTTAGATCTTGAGGATAAATAAGAAAATAAGGGTTGAAGCTTAATAGTGATGTGTTTGTGTGTCAAGTTGACAAGGGGTCAATTGTACTGGCTGGTTTTGTGTGTCAACTTGACACAGGCTGGAGTTATCACAGAGAAGGGAACTTCACTTGGAGAAGTGCCTCCATGAGATCCAGCTGTGGGGCATTTTCTCAATTAGTGATCAAGGGGGGAGGGCCCCTTGTGGGTGGTGCCATCCCTGGGCTTGGAAGTCTTGGGTTCTATAAGAGAGCAGGCTGAGCAAGCCAGGGGAAGCAAGCCAGTAAGGAACATTCCTCCATGGCCTCTGCATCAGCTCCTGCTTCCTGACCTGCTTGAGTTCCAGTCCTCACTTCCTTTGTGATAAACAGCAATGTGGAAGTAAGCCAAATAAACCCTTTCCTCCCCAACTTGCTTCATGGTCATGATGTTTGTGCAGGAATAGAAACCCTGACTAAGACACTGTGTAAGAAGATCTTAAATGCTAGGCTAAAAACTCATCTTTACCCTAAATGTACAGAAAGCCAGGGTTATGTTGTAAGCAGGCAGCTACACGATACAATTCAAATCTGGTATCCCGCTGATGGCAGCAGAAGAGGATTCCATTCAAGGGAGGTTAGAATGGCATTCAGGAGAAGTCATGCCATGTTTGTTTCCTTTCGTTTCTTTTATATTGATGTCACTGTACTCCAATCTACAGCAGCTACCCAAGTCATTTTTTTGAGCATCCACACATTAGAGATCCTACTTTCACACCCATGACCTAAGCAGTTTCTCTCAGACACTGTGAACAATAGGCTAGAATGTGTCTTATTTGAACCTTTCATTTTACATTCAAATTTAGATGTTACTCCCAGTTTGCAATACAATGTCGTTTCATTATCAGATAAGAACTCTATCTTAATGAATATGATATTGTAATTAAAGAATAATCTTGGAGTTTGTATATGAATTGTCTATAGTGAATAGACTCAAGGTTCTGCCAAGTAAATGATAACAAGGAACCTACATTCATATTCCATTTATTGTATAGAAAAAAGGTAAATAGGAGAGACACTATAACAGGCAGTTTCATAGTTTTGAATAACCTGTGGCTTCTCTTCTCCATACCAGTGTGAGTGTATCCATCATATTTGGACACAGATGAGATATATAAACAATATTCCTATTTATTAAGAACTTATACCTTGACAGGCATAGAATTGAATGAGCTTTATATGCAGCAATATTTTATCATCAATTCCAACTCCTCTTCTGTGTCCAATTGCTTCAAGGGACATCATCCTCAGAGGATAGGTTGCTTTGGGGATGGGGTGTAGTGACTTGCCCAATATCTCAGTTGGGAAGACAAAAGTTTGACAGCACACTTTTTCACAGAAGCCATTTCTGAAATCCTACCCTATAATGGAATACCTTAAAGAAGGCCAGTATAGGTTTGGATTTTAGAGGTGACCAAAAGATCTACAGTTTCATGCCCCAAACCAAGTCAACATCTTCCTTTGCAATCAAGTTACAAAGTAAGTAAACAGATAGGATGATATATATCCACAGAGAAAAAAAAAAAAAAACAAAGCTGTAGATCTGTACATTAAGGGAGTTTTCAGGAAAATAAGAAAGCATTCAGAGTGAGGGTAAACCATTTCCCTGTAGAAATCTAGAACATTAGAGAAATATATATTTTCTACTAGTCAGTTAAATATATTCTAATTTAATATTTACCATAGATTATTACAGAAACATGCAATAGTTTTGCCAATGGCAAACTCCTTCATGCACTGTTATATCATTCTTATCTGCTCCCTGTGGTAGTAGTTTCCTCTAATAATCTGTTTATGCACAACAAAACCTGTTAATTGAGTATTAAAATCATATTAATATTAGAAGTAGTTGTTAATTCTCAGTAATAAAGGAAAATAATGCTCAGTTTTTATTATAGCTTTAATACTATTCCTGTAAGTGGAATGTAAACCGTTTGTAACAATTGAAACTCCAATGTGTGTCAGGCATGGGGAAATGCCAACTCAACTCATTACCTTTTTGAATACTCACATCAATTAAATTTGGTTATTATCATCCTCAACTTACAAATGAGAAGACCAACAAATGCTAGAAAACTAGGAAACCACCTGAAAGCCTGACCAGAGCTCCAGCTCTTCAGCTCTTTAAGGGACATACAGTCTGAAAGGCACAAGCACTGACTGTAACAAGCAGAATGGGTTAGAACACATATTGCCTATACTGGGAAGTTATTGTGCAAGGAGTTCTAATGCTTTCCCTCTGAAATTCTGGATTAATTTTAGAACATGCTCACCTCCAGAACCATATTGTGAATCTCAACTCATTCCCTCTCAACCCCCTCCTCTCTCTCTGCCGCTCTGTCTCTGTCTCTGTCTTGTGGCAACAGTTAGGCCACCCATAGTGTGTTGTATCTACAATGAACCAACACAAATATCTGGAAACCATTTGCGTATGGAAAAGCAGTGACAAACATTTGTAAGGCACACACATGGTTTCTTCTGAATCCACTTTCTGGCTAGTCAAACTGACTCTACAGTTATGCATGGAAGAAAACATGGCTGCCAACTACAACTAAGTTGTAGAAACTAGGTGTTCTTGGAGTTATGTTTCAGATTATATGTAAAGAACAATGATTAAAACAATCATACAAATCAGATTTACAACCTTATTTTTCCAATAAGTTTTGAATATAAAGAGTTCCTTATCTTTGCTAAAAAATTTGGCAACAACACAATTATAGGAGGATGCTCTTTTAAGTATGATTTTAAAATTTCTCTTTAAATAGTAAATGTATTATTCAACTCAGCAGTTCCAGCCCTAACATACACAGACATAAACAGAATCTGGTAGGATGGTCATAACATAACTAAATGCAGATTGTTTTGGTTTCAGGTGGGGTGGGGCAAACATGCAGACCCAACACAGTTTCTTAATCTTTAGACTCTGTTGATAAAGAAAAGAGAACTGTGCAAATGTGTAAATATAATGAGTCCTCACTCCTCCTAAAAGAGGGAGATGAATATGCAAATTTCTGCCACAGTGTGAGTGCTTGGAAATTCTGAGCCTCACACTGCAGACTTTCTGAGCCTCACACTGGCAAGCAAATTAGCAGGTTGCAGGGAAGTATTAAACAACCTCAAGAACCCCTCAGTGTCTGTGTCAGCTCTTAGAGATCGTTTTGCTTTACTGAAAGGAGAAGGTACCACTTCCCTCTGGAAGTGAGAGCTGCCTCCCTAAACCCTCCCTTGCCTTCCAAGTCTCCTAGTTCTATCTACTCTCTTACCCTACTAGTTTTGCTTGGTTCCTCCTCAGCACATGCTTCAGATATCTATTCAGAATCTTTTCTGAATTTATCCTGACCCCAACCAGACCCAGCTGTTGTCAGGTAATTAAATGTTGGCATCACCTAGCATCTTCCTAGCTCCAGTTACATGCGTTCCTCAAAACTTCTGCTTACAGGCAGATGGCCTCTTAGCTGTTGAAGAGTTAGCTCACTTCCTCACTCCAAAGCATTGGGGTTTCACTTTGCACACTCCAAGGACTCCGCGATTTTTGGATATTATATATGTTGAATAGTCACATGAGTTTTAAATTAGGATTGTCCAACAATGTGACCTTTGACTAATAACAGATTCTTTATTTACAGATCCCAAACTAACCTATGCCATTCCTTTGACATGACATACCTTGGTCTCTGTCTCTTCATGTCTACCCACATGAAACGTTCAATATTCTTATTTTTCAGATTAAGATTTTTAAAGTAAGAGATTATTTTTAATGGAAAACAGTGGTAAATCTCTGTGTTTCTGTCACACCACACACACACACACACACACACACACACACACAAACATACAAACTTATTTTTTGCCCCTTTGACGATGTATCTAGGTGAACAAACTTACTACCACACCAGGCTCCAACTCTGTCTTGCCTGTACACTAAAAGATGTATCCTTTCGTGCTATTTCATTATAACTGGCATTTAAATTTTAAAAAGTTAAGAGTGTAGACTTTTTTGGAATGGCAAATATATATATAGTTAAGTACCATAGAGCAAACATAGACAGAGGAGTTAGTATTAATTATGCTTTTCTAGTTAGTTTTGTGTTATCATACTGAAATTCCTGGGATAATTAACTTCTAAAGAAAAAAGGCTTCAGACGAGGGTTCTGGAGGTTCTAGTTGGAATTCAATTGACATCTTTGTTTTGGGCCTGTGGTGACACAGTACTTTTGTGGCAGGAGAACACCACAGGACAGTCCTCATGAGCTAGGGAGAAAAATGAATGGAAAGAGAGGAAAAGGACTCAGGCCAGAAAGCTGCTCAATACTTGTGCCTTGAGTAATTTTTAAGGGTCTCACTTAGGGCTCCTTTGCTAAAACACCATCACTTACCAGTTTTTCTACCAAGGAACAAAACCTTTTCTACACATGTCTTTGGAGGATATTAAAGATTCAAAATGGAGCATATGGTCCATATGACTTGTTAGCCAAACTTCGCTCCAGAAGTCAAAAGGTGGCAACTGAATTCCCACTTGCTCAGCGCCCTAGGTTTGACTCCCAGCAGCACAAATACAAAAAAAAAAAAAAAAAAAAAAGACACAAAATCCTAATGACTGTCTCTTTTCTAATTTTAACAGTCCACATATGGAAAATGGTAAAAACAAGTGAGATAAAATTTGAGACATTGACATTAAAATCAATCAGTCAATCAATCGATTGATTGATCAAAACCGTACCCAGTAGAACATCATGCATACTCTATGTTCATTCTGCCTTGGTTACTACGGAGGTCATGGTCATCCTACTAGTAATAAATGTATCAACCTCAATAACACTGAAAGGTAAATAAAGATTAACTACAGCAAGCATAAAAGACCATAAAGCGCGATATAGAGGTGTAATAGGAACTACCTGGAGAATGCTAGTTGACTGTGTTTCAAGATGCTGTGTGCTTTCATAGTTTCCTCCTACTCCCACAGACAAACCTTCTTTCAATATGGTTATATTTTCTAGTTTAGTATTCAGGGATCTATATTACACCTCTAATTCTAAGTTCTTTAGGAAGAGAAAAATTTCAACCCATGAGTGAGCGGTGATGCTCCATACAAGTCTCTGTATGTGGCTTTCATGCAAAGAAGAAAAATGCAGCTCAGTAGCTTGCAGGTGTCTCCCTCAGTAGAAGATAATATGTGATATTGTAAAAGTTCCTGGTCAAATAAAAGACAAGTAATAAACATGCATTTTATTACAATGGGGCAAAGGCCACAGCAAAGTTAAGTGCTGGAAAAGGGAAATGTCAAGATACGGTTTGGTCATTACAACCCTAATTTCATATAAAGGCAGAAATTACATGTAAGTATTTACAGTTCTAATGGGAGAGCCTAGAGGCCTGAAAGCTACTCCAACTGAACAGGATAAAAATCTATCAGGCTAGGCACAACTCAGGGGTTCAGTGCTTGCACACAACATGAAAAACCCTTGGTTTGATTCTTAGAACTGAAAAAAAAAATGTCTAATTACACCAATTTGTGAAGTGAGAGTGTCGTTGGATGTATGTCCCTAAAATGTTGAATTGGAATGCCAGTTGATATCTTACAAAAGCAAACTTAGATAACTGCTCTGTTGACATCATCACAATAAGGTAATTATAAAGTTGTTTTAATTCAATTTACTCTGTTATTTACAAATTTTACATTACTGGTGGGCACTGTTTGCAATGACCTTGAAATCCACTACTACATGTACTACTGTTTTTACTTAAAAGCAGGTGTGCACATAGCCTTTAAAGTATCAATCTACCAAGTTGCCAAGGCAACTTTGATCAAGAAGAAGGAGTTTCCTTTTTATTTATTCATAGAAGCTCATAAAACAGAACAGAACAAACTTGCTAAGAAAGTAGTCAGTTACTGAAGGCAAAATCTTACCTAATCCAGGTGTGACTGTGTCCATTTAAGTGAGTGATGTGATTGGACGGTTGAAGATTCGATGAAAAAATGTAGCCATAGGATGTTTCCCTTGTATCTGGCAAAAATCCATGGCATTTCTACCATACAAAACAACTATAAAACTTAATTATATCTAATGATGTGTTTAGTCTTATATCTTATATAAAACCATGATTTCACATCGCTTTCTGAAGGGAGAAGACAGAGAGGAGAGGAGAGATTCCAGCGGCAGAAGTTGACATCCAACTTCTAAGTTATCTATTCACTGCAGTTTGATTTCATTATTTTTCAATATAATCAGTCCTTAGAAGACCAGGTATGGGCATGCTCATTAAGTACCTCAACTTAAAGTCATATTAAATAATCCTTTCATTAGGGTTGCTATGCACCTCCTGCAACTCTGATCTCCCCTTCGATGCAATGGGTAATTGAGAACTGACTAGATAAATAAGAAGCATTAAAAGCTAATTTCACTCTTCGAACATACACTACAATAATGGGCAATGATAATAGGTTACCATAAAACAATTACTGAATATCATAGCATTTTGGTGCCAGTTTTTCCTGAAATATATGCTGCTCTATTCAACAACAAAGAATATAAAGAATTCAAGTTCTGTCATTTAAACAGATAATTAGCTGAATGAAAATATTTATAACTCTAGAAATAGGTAACCCTTTATATATAGTAAGAACAGTTGAGTAACTGTAGGCTACAACTTTGTCAAATAACATCTAATATTCTCATACATACATATATATGTATATACATATATACAGAAAGAGGTGTGTCTGGACTATGTTCATAAAGCTTTCAAAATACTACCATAAAAATACTGCTATTACACACCAAAATCATGCTGACAACTCAGCTCACTATTGCTTTCTGCAAGATCTGGGTTTAATGCTCTATGTATATATGAGAATAAGAGAGAGAGAGAGAGAGAGAGAGAGAGAGAGAGAGAGAGAGAGAGAGAGAGATCACATAGCTATCCATACGGAAATGAAATTTCTGCTCAAATAAGAAAGTAAATAAAAGAAGAAATGGACACATTTCCAGTCTTTTTAGTCATTGTTGAGAATAAAGTGATCTGATTTGATAGTAATAAGCAAACAATCATTAATTTATCATCATTCCCAAGAAACTATTCTTGGTAGTTTTTGCTGTTTCAATAAATGATGTAATGCTTCATACGTCACAAAACTTCTTGTGCCAGCAGTAGCATGGAGCTGTGTGGAAACTTAAAAACAAAGGAGAAAATGAACACTTTGAAGGGACTGAGTCTACTTGCCCATACAAAAGCACAGGTGCATTTTTACTTTTATCATGGGGCACCTATGTGGCTGTCTTCCACACTTCCGGATATAAATGGCATGTGTCCACTTGAATTATAGAACCTCTTTGATCCTGTTTGACGCTAAACAAATGGTCAGAACAGAAAGAGGTGTGTCTGGACTATGCTCATAAAGCTTTCAAAGTACTACCATAAAAATACTGCTATTACACACCAAAATCATAGTGTGACAACTCAGCTCACTATTGCTTTCTGTAAGATCTGGGTTTA
This sequence comes from Montemys delectorum, assembly GCA_019843815.1. NCBI lineage: Eukaryota > Metazoa > Chordata > Mammalia > Rodentia > Muridae > Montemys > Montemys delectorum. Next base: position 17,784 of record JADRCD010204343.1, on the reverse strand, counting down.
ATGCTATGAGAATTGGTGGTATTTTTTTTTTTTAAAGGCCTAAGGAAAAAGAATGGAAAGATATATTTGGCCCCTCTCAATATATTTTGGAATGAAAAAATGATAAATGGAATAGATTAAAATGTTTTGTTAACAGTGTGTTAAAGTTTTAATATAGCATATCTTACAGCTAAAAATTTCCAAAACGCAGTTCTAGGGAATGATTAATCTCACTACAATCAGAATCATGCATTACATAAAAGGAGAGTTTTGGAGATGGGAAACAAACAGGGACAGTACAGTGGCTCTCAAGGTCACAGCCGTCTCAGATGGCACAGGTGAGAAAGGAACTCTGGAATACCAGTTTCCACACAGAGTACATAAGACTACTGTGTGGGCTCTGGTTCACTGCCTCCTTTTTAACAAGCTGGCAATAAATGTGCCTTCGCATGCGAATTGCTATCGCAAAACCAGTGAGCTTGGATCTCCTAAAACGTCAGAAATGTTGGAAATTAGCAATACAAAATAAATTTGGATTTCTATAGCTGTAAAAAGTGACATGGATGATGGTGGTGTGTTCCTGTATCCTATGAACAACATTAGGATGAGTGGAACAAGCTTTGTTACAAGAGCATTTGAAGAGCAGTCAGCATTTATCCCTAATTCTAGCATCACACATGTTGTAAACAGTGAGGCCGATGGCTTCACTACTAGGTTTTTCTAAGACCCAAAACCTTTCCCACTCCTAGGTGAATGTAAGACTAATTTCCTCCTGTCATATTTTTTTTTTTTAAATTGTTCTAATTGGACCTGGAAAAATAAGCCCAACACATTCTCATGAATTCTCTTATAAAAGTAGAAAGACAGTAAGTTATCAATTGTGATACACACTGAGACCTTTCTAGCAATACAACTCATAGGAATTTTGCCCGGAAGGAGAGTATACGCAACAAATGATTGGAAAATGAATCTGCTCGGGCAAATATTTTTACCTTAATACTAGAAGCAGTGTCGGAATTGGAGGAAATCTCAAGAAGGAGACTGATTCACGGTTCCCCTTTTTTGTTTTCTATTTTGTTTTTTGTTTTGTTTTGTTTTAAGAAAGCTGAAGCCCCAAAAGGTTTCTTGTCTTTCTCCAGTGCCTGAATGTAGACCTAGGTCCTGAGCCAAGCCTAGAAAAGCCATTTGCTACAAGCAGTTCTCCATTACATTATAAACTGCTCTCGGATCAAATTAATCAAGCCAACAACAACCTATAGTGGCCACGAAGCAGTTTGTAGTTGGAAAATTAATGAACTTTAATAATCCTGGGTGAGTAACTTGAACGGGTTTGGTTGGAGTGACTGCCTTTCCCCCAGCCCTGTAGAGAGAAGTTGATAAACATGGTACCTAACTGAGAACAGCGTTAAGTATCAGAGTGAAGCTAGTATTCTGAGAAATGGAAAAAAAAAAAAAATCTCAGGGAGGACTGTGCTTAGAGGGCTCAGGAGAAGAAACAGTTAACCACCACGCCACTCCTCCTTGCTTTCTTTAAAGCAGTACAAAATGTCACCACAGGCTGACGCTCTTTCTACGAGAATAATGAGATTTTTGCCACCTAGGATGCTGAGCACACACTTCATTGCCTTTATCATACTCAGGTTTTGTTGAAGTCTTTGACTTCCTCTCCTTTCAAAGCAGATTATACAAGAGACCCAAAACCATGAATGACTACCCTGGAGGCGACAAGTCAAAAAACCTGGGGGGCGGGGCAGCTTCTGTCCTCTGGCAACTGAGACAGACTGTTAAAACTGCTCTAGAAATGAAGGGAGGCAGCCTGGAAATGAGCCCCATGGACGAAGCTAGGCAATACTTCACTCCCAAAGCTCTGCTCTGCAGGGGACACTGCAGGAGGCGCACTTCCAGCCTAGGGTTCGCAGAATCTTCAGTCACTTGTGCCTTTAGAATTACAATCTTTTCATTAAAAGCACACTGACATTCCACGGAGAAGTTTGCGCAACATCAGCGCAATCATTCCGGGGAGAAGCGAATTGGAGGGTTTTGTGGCTTGCGACCCTGCATCAGCAGGCGCGCTCCTGCAGGAAAGCGCCCAGCTGGTGGTTTGGACCGGAGCCTGCGGGGCGCTGAAAGAACCGCCATCAGGTCTGAAAGCGGAACCTCTCCCTCTTGGCAGTTCCGAGTGAAGCAAAACCTGTTTTTCGACGGGGCCAACTGAAAATAAATTCCAGCGCAACCGCATGAAAAGGGTAACAGCTATATGCTGCAGTCCGGGGGTGGAAGTGTAGATGACAACCTCAGAGGCAGGTGCAAGAGGGTTAAAGCCAACTCCGGAGATGGGCGTGTGGATTTTCACATGTCACAAACTGGCCCTCTTCCCATGGGTTCCAAAGTGCCCTTCCACCATCCTATACTGGGATTCCAGAAAAAGTGAGACTACACTATCTAAGAGTACAGGTGCCCGTGCTCATATCCCGAGTGTTTTTCACCCTGCCCTACCTGCCTTAAAATCAGGCTCTTACTCAGCCTTTAGGGTCCCCGCCCCCAGAGCCTGAGATTGGTCACTGATATTTTTCCCAGGCTCAGAAACAGTGAGTTCATTACCTCACCCAGAAATGTAACTTTGATATAGAGGTATGGAGAAGCAACCTTCCCCCACTCTGACACCCACCCCCTCCCCAATGCACACAAAGCAGCGGCTCCCAAGCCAGGAGGATCTCAGGCTCCTGTTGCCCTTACTTTCTCCTCCTCCCGGGAAGGATTCCGAGCCTTCGAACACTCTGAGGGCTTCAGCTCGCCAACAACTCAAGGGGTGTACAGAAATAAAAGATGGGAAAAGAAAGTAAGACCTGTTTTTCCCCCTCCTTAATTTAAAACTTGAGAAGGAGGGAGAGAGAAGGAGGGAGGGAGGGAGGGAGGGAGGGAGGGAGGGAGGGAGGGGGGGGGGGGGAGGGAGGGAGGGGGGGGGGGGGACAAGCAGAAGCCAAAATAACAGGGAGTAGCTTAACCCCCAACTAGCCAGGAAACAGTGGGAAATCAAAACTTCAAAGGATTAGATCCTCAAGCTCCGCAGGGAAAAGTGCCTGCCGCTTGGATGAACGACTAAGAGCGCACATCGAACCAGGCAAGGCCATGGCACGTCAGCCAGCAGGCCAGCTGGTGGACGCCTGGCCAGGGATGTCCCCTGGGGGGTGAGAAAAGGGGTTCCCCCGAAAGATATTCTGGTTGGTGGGAATTTTGCCGTTTTTCTTTGAGGACTCTCTGTAGAAGTGAGAACTGAGGCGCTAGCTACCACTGGGTGTGGAAACCAAGAAATCCCTCGCTTCAAGGCTCCCAAATCTGGCTGCTAACCCAGTCCACACTGCGTGACTCGGCTGCCATCAACCCCACACTAGCTACCCACCAGACAATGCAGCTGCTATTTCCGTGGGGTTTTTTTGTTTTGTTTTGTTTTTCTGTTTTTTAAAGATGGTCAAAGCCCTCCTTATCCCCTGCCATCCCTCCCAGGTCTTCACATTTTGGCCAAGAAAAGGAAGTTACTTAGGGGATTTATCGTGACTAAGTGCCTGCAGTTATTTCACCTCAAAGCCCAGCGAAAGGAAACTGCTCTGGGTGCAATGAATTGTACTTTGATACCGAAAGCCGGGAGGGACGGTGCAGGGGGAGAGAGTTCAGCAGATCTTGCCTGGGGGTGGGGTGGGGGTAGGGGGTCTTGCACCCTCAAGCTAAACCTCACCCAAAGTTCCTGGAAATGTGCTCAGTTTTCAATCTCGCTGCCTGAACTTGAGCAGACCAGTCGAGCCTAAAACATGTGACACAGGTGACCGTTCCCAGAGACAGATCAGCCTCCCCGCGCGCCTTTATGGCTCCCCCACACTTTGCTAAGGCACACGCTAGAGCGCACAGCCCCAGGCCACCCAGGGAACCGCCCCCGGTCCCGGTCCCCAACACCCTGCGACGGTTGGGGCTGCTCAAAGGCCAAAAAGCTTACCTGGTCTGAGGACCGCGGCGGAGATCAAGAGGCAGAAAACCAGACGGCAAGAAGGGGACGCCTTAGATGCCATATTCCTCCTCCTAGAAGGCCACCGACAAAGTCCACGCCACAGGAGGGGGCGTCGTCCCCGGGCCCACGGGGCCCACTCGCTTGTGGGTCTGGCCTTAGGTGGACAGCGACTTTTTTCTTTTCTTTTCTTTTCTTTTTTTTTTTTTCCCAAGACACAAGGTCCCCCGGGGGCTGTGGCGCTACGCCGTCGGGTCTGTGCCACACGCAACTTTCCTCCACGCGGACCCCGCAACTCCTCCCTCCCCCCTCCACACCCTTCCTCAGTGTCTTTGGCGGCAGCTACTCCCACGATGGGTGACCCTCTTATTCCGGGAGACGCTTCAGTAGTCAGTCAAGGTAGACGCGGTTTCCTTTTGGCTGCAATCTCCTAGTAGTTTTTTTTTTCCCTCTCTCTCTCTTTTCTTGCAAAGGAGAGGATGAGAAGAGCGAAGAGAGTTGCACGGTCCACGGATCGCCGGGACCAGGGAAGGGTCGGCGGGGCAGCGCCGCGGGTCCCGACGGTGGATCTCCTCAGGTGGCCGCCGAGGCAGAGGCTGGAGAGACGGCCGCTGGAGCGGTGGAGGCGGCCGCGGGCTCGGGCTGCTCTGAGTGGCCGACGGGAAGGCGTGTGGTAAGCTGCCTGTCTCCTCCTCCCGCTCCTCCCTCCCGCCCAGCTTCCCCCTCGGCCGCAGCGCGGAGCAGGTGCTCGCAGCGCCGATCCGCAGCCTAGAGGCGCTGCAGGACCAAGTCGGAGACGGTGCGGAGCTGGCGGGCCCCCGGTGGGAGGAGAGCCGGATGCCCCAGCCCCGCCCCACCCCGCGCCCCGGGGGGCGGGGCTCTCTTTGACTCCGCCTCCCAAAGGACACGCTCGCCAATGAGGAGGGGGCTCGCCCTGGACTGGCTCCGGCGGAGGGGGAGTTGGGGAGGGAGGTGGCTCTCAGCGCCCCCGAAGACGTAGGGTCTGAGACCGTTTGCTATCCGCCCAGCCCAGCCTGGCCACATAGCTGTCTTCTTGCACTCCGAAGCCCAGTCCACTGGCTCACCCCTTTAGGGGTTTTTCTCCTCCGCGATGGTGATGGTACCGCCTTCACCCTTTTGTGGAGTTGTTGGGGCAGCTCAATGGTAGGCGAGTTGCTCACCTTGGGTCCTCTTGGACTACTAGGACTGAGGAGGTGGAAAAGATGGAGATTCTCCACCCGGAGGCTCACGGAAACAGCTACTGGTGGTTGAGGGTAATTTCCCTCACTTTTAAAAGACGGTTACTCCTCTAGTTCTTCTGTCCTGGCTGGCGCACACTTTATCAAAGCAAATAATTTAGTCAAATACCCGGTACCAAAAAGCAAGGAGATTTTTGGGCTCCCCCTTCTCCCCCATCTCCTTCCCGGTGAGAATTAGGACTCTAGACCATAACACACATCGCCACGCTGATTTTCCAAACGTCCCAAAAAAAAAAAAAAAAAAAAAAAAAAAAGTCACGTTTACTTTTAATTAGGCAACGATTGAAGTTACAAAACAAAATCCAGAGTTACTCAGATTAAAAGCCAGTGCCTCCTGGTCCTTTCCAGAAAGCCAGGCATCCAGCAGATGGACGGGGCTTCTCAGGCAATTTCTAAAGCTTGAACCACCTCCCAGGCGTAGCATCGGGAAGCCGTGTCGCTTTCAGTTCAGGCAGAAAGCATGAAGGAATATTTTCCTCTAAAACACCAGGGTGGAGCTGTTGGGATCCTAAGTGGCTCTAACTCAGGAATGCAGGATCACAACTCTTATGCCCGCAGCACAATAAAATTCTGGTCCCTGAACCACTTCGCAAGGGCATTAAATAGTCTTTGGTGCATCACAGGGTCACTCCCTGTGTGAAGCCAGTCTCCAGCAGGGAATGCTAACTAGCCTCACCCGGCTCTGTCTTCAAAAGATTGGGAACCACCCGCTACTTTCAAGTGGAAATGGGGGTGTCTAAGTGTGCAGGCAGAAGCTTCGTGCGCACGCACGTGCGCGCGCGCGTACACACACACACACACACACACACACACACACACATTCACACACAAGAATGCGCAAGCGCACACACAAACACAGACAGGGATCTTTGAATCTCTTTCCTTCCGTGCTTGAAATTATTAAGCTCTGTCTTCAGCTGTGATTTTTATCTGGTTCTTGTTCTTTTTCTCTTGTTCTCCTCGCGTCTACAGTATTGTAGGATAGATTTCTTATATTTGCCCTCTAAAAATCGTTTTTCCCAAATGGTTTTAATATTTACATTTCATTTGCATCTTATGAATCAACAGGAAGCCTAAATGCTAGGGGCAAATGCCTGTTAACTCTGCATTCAGTGCACAGAGCTAAACTGCTGGCATGCTCATGGGAACCCTACAAGATTTCTTTAGGGAATTTTTCTTCTAACTGCAGCCAGCCTACAGTTGAGTGTTTGGGAACAAATCATTCTAACTGTGTTTCTCCTGGATCTTCAGACTGACTATTTTGAGGTGAAACCTAGCATAGCATGTAGTTGCGGGAAAAAAAAAATGGCAAAAGACAGAATGTTAGATCCTGGCTCTTACAGTGTCTGATGAGGATAGTCAATTCAACCTCTCTAAGCCTCACCATCTTCACTTTTGAAAGGGGATATCAGTTGTTCAAGACTCATTGGATTGATTATTCTGAGTAAATGGGATCTCCTAGGTCACTGGCCAGCCATAGCAGCAGGTGCTGGGCTTTGGGAAATAGAACCTAGGGAAATCACTAATTTGCACTTAGTGAGTGACCTTGCTCAAAAGTCAACCTCTCACAATTGAATTGTGATGACACATTCAAGGTACATCAAAATAAAAAAAAAATACAGATGTTAGCATGCACACAATTATAAGCAGCTGACTATATATGCATGCATGTGTAGATTTATATACCATATTTATGCAGATACTTGAATATATAGTCAGTTATCTTCAGAATTTCCATTAGAGAGGAATATATTCTACTTTAGGAAAATGTCTTGGTAAACTGCTCGGAATGGAATAATAACTCCAAAGGCAAATGGTTCATATATAGCCACTACCACCAAAAGCAGAGACACTGTTCTATATTAAATAAAATTATAAAAAATTCAAGATAGAAATTTAGCAGAAGAATGTGATAGGAGAATAAGAACAGAGGAAGAGACACAGTCATATTATATTAGCTGGAATTTGGAAACAATCAGAGGCCCTTAAATGATTTCAATTAATTAGCAACTTTTACTAAACACTCATGTTAGACAATTATACGAAATTTATATGAATTACATGAATTCATCCTCAATAACATTCCATTAGTATTTTACTTATAAGGAAGTGAAGGCCAGAATAAGAAATACCTTTCTTAAAGCTACACATGATTCATAGCAAAAAAAAAGCTAGGTTTTTTTAGATATAAACCTCAGATTCTACTATTGAATTGCTGCCCACCTTGTTCATTGGATTTGTGTTACAGTAACTTTATGCCTTTGGGAATATGGAGTCTCCACTTAAGCATAAATAGTTACAGCTTCTAAAAACTTTAATAAAGTCTGCCACAGTCAAACACATCTTTTGAAGAAGTTAATATGGCAGCAAAGAGTGTGTTATTGTGCTCGGGAGCCCTCAGTGAGAAGTAGGGGAAGGAAACCTTGTCTAAGGAAGACTATGTTCATTGAAGAATAAGGACCGAGAGTCAGAAGTGAACAGAGGAATGTAAACGCCACAAAGTAGTTCAGTAGGGAGGTGCTCTAGTTTTATTTACATTGTCGTGATTGTCTAGAAGTTAAAACAGTACTTTGAAGCAAGTACAAGCCAATTATATCATAACTACAGTAAAGAATAGAGAAAAATAAATGCATTCATATTTACTAGACTTCTCTAGTAAATTTTCTCAGCTAGATGTCTCTTCTTATATAATTTAGAAACACTGCCTAAGACATAGGCCGTCCACAGTAACCTGGGTTTTCTCACACCAATTAACAAGGATGACAGTTCCTCTTAGACAGCCCACAGGGCAACCTAACTGAGAAAATCCCAACCTACTAGAAATTAACATTCTTTTCAGATTATTTTATTAAATTTAGTAGCATCACAGGAGAGAATTTGTTTTTCAGAATCTAGGAGACAGAGGCTGAGACAACCGCAGCCACTTTTCTTGGTTCTTAAAAGGAGGGAAGCTGTTAGCTGATTCAATATCAAGGATGTTTTGGTGAAGATAAAAAATATATAACATTCCAATGATAATTGTCAGTTTAGTCTTGGCTCAGAGTATCCTGATTGGTATTCCTTATTGGATGAGGTAAAAGGAATAATGCTTATCCAGGATCTAAACATTTTATATTGCCCAAAACACAAGAAGAACTTTGCATTATAAAGTATAAAATAACTTATCACCAGTCAGGTTAGTATATTCAAAGAAATGATCTGATAAAAAGACATTTCCTATTTAATACAAAATACATTTCCTATTTAAGATTTACTGAGATCAGAACTCAGCATTCCACTTCCAAGGCTCTTTTCCCTTTATAAAACACCTACCCCATCACTATGTAGCAACATTTTCAGATAAGTATGTATGTACTTAAAGAGAAGAGGAAACTTTTTCCCCCAACTAATCAAAACTTCTTACTGTAGATGAAATTTCACCAAAGATAGTCTGGAAGCTGTAGAGTATTTCTTACTCGAGTATATCAGAGTGGTTTGTGTGTCTTTCTATTTTTTACCAAAGATGTGTGCAGCCCAAGAGGAGGCAACAAATTCAGTACACATCCTCATAAACCTTATTTGTGAATGCATTTGTTTAGATGTATGATGGCTGGTTTTTATGTCAACTTGACACAGGCTAGAATCATCTGAGAGAAAGACCCCCAATTAAGAAAAATGCTTCCAAAAGACCAGGCTATATGCAAGCTTGTAGGGTATTTTCTTAATTAGTGATTGAAGTAGGGAGCCATTGTGGGTTGGGCCACCCCTGAGCTAGTGGTCCTATGTGCTATAAGAAATCAGACTGAGGAGGCCATGAGGAGCAAGCCAATAAGAAGCACTGCTCCATGGCCTCTGCAAGAACACCTGCCTTCAGGCTCCTGCCCAGTTTGAGTTCCTGTCCTGACTGCCTTGGTTTGATGGACTGTGATATTGAAATGTAAGTGAAATAAACAATTCTCCCCCCACCCCCAGTTACTTTTGGTCATGGTGTTTCATCACAACAATAGAAACCTTAGCTAAGACAAGTTGTGTTCTACAAATAGACTGTACATCCCATAAATAATTATGAATGAATGACAAGTGGTGAACAATTCTTTTACAGAATACAGACAAAGGAGGGCTATAAGTTCTCAACATGAAAGGGAACTCAGTGAAGTGCAAGCTTATCATTCCTAATCTGACATCTAAAACCCTAAATGTCCCCCTCACAATTGAACTGCATTAAGTGCTAACATAATGAAACATACAGAAGATCTTATACCTGACCTCAGAAGGCAAGTCAAAGCCAAAACACTGTGGCAGCAAAAATATTGTCTAAACTTTCTTTCAGACATTTGTGATGGGTCCAAGTGTGTAGGAACTCGTGGATGAAATTTGAATCAATTTTGATGAATTCATGAATTTTATGTTGAGATCTTCAAGACTGTGCTTTATATATGTAAATATTCCAAAAACAAACAAACAAACAAACAAAATCCTCCCAAATCCAAGACTGTTGGCCCTAAGCATTTTGGATAATGATATCTTACCTATTTAATTATAGAAAAAATAATAGAAAAAAATGATTTGTTATCTAGAAGAATAAAACCAAAGAACCCAGATATTGGATTAGTATATTTTTTTAAGTGATGGGAAAAGGGACTGAACTTAGTATATACTGTCTGAAAAACTGATATATAGGACCAAGTAGGGTTTATGTTAACCATTAGGAGATATAAAAATTCAGAGTCACAAAGACTAGATATACATACAACATAAAACTCCTTTGCTTCTGGACTCGAAGTATTATTAAAGTAATTTTAATTTATTTCTCAAATTTCTCCAGATATGTACTGATATTAATTGGTATCTGTCTTCCTATGACATATTCTAATGGGCTTAATTACGTCACTTCACTTTTTAAAAGTAACATGGTTCATTAAATAACCAAGATACAACTGTTTACAGCCTCAGTACTTAATAAAGATACCACAGCAGCTCAGGAAGGCAAAAGCTTTCACAGTCTTTGGTAAACATTCAGTTCTTTTTGCAGGTTGCAGTGTGTTCAATGTTAGGTACAAAAGGACACGAATAGCTATTTCAGTGCAACTACAAATCCACTTAGTCATTTTCATTTCTGCCTCAGACATGAGGAATGGGGAAAGAATTCTGCAGAGCCATTCGGCCATGGAACATGCACCATATAAAATGAATGTCAGAAACTTGCAGTGTGTTAAACACTCATAACTCATTAGTGATTTTTAGTAAGTACATAGAACTGAGTCAAAAAGTTTAACACAATGTGGGAGTTTCTTCTCAGAGGTTCTTAGGTGATTTTGACTTTCCACTGAGATCAACAGCTCTATTCGATTTGAGACTGCAGAAAATAACTCTGGGCATATGAAGAAGTCCACAGCCTGATGAGAAATTTCAACTCAGTTAAGAGGCTCCCTGGAGACATCTCTATTTTTGTCATATGCTAAAGCTTCCATTGGTACACAGTCACTTACTTCGGTGATATCATTTAGATAAATGATAATTCCAATATATTACAATAATATATATTTCTCTTTAAAAAACAAACAAATCACCATAGATACCATAGAGTTCTGGAAAGTCATATCAACGCCAGGCTTTGGTAATCCACTCTGTTTTCCTTATAATAAGTAAAATATTTGGATTTGCATGAGAGTATTAAAAATCCATTCTTGGAAAAACTTACAATTCCTCAATAGCAAAGACTTTTTCAGTATCAAAGCAAGATTGATAGGGCTGAATCAAGGCTCATTGGCCAGATAATTCAAGTGATATTTTCGTATTTTTAACATTCTATTTTTATTGATTATTTGGAAATTTCACATAATGCATCCTGATCACGTTCACTTCCCAATCCTCTCATGTATACCCTCTACCTTAGTGGCCTCCTCCAAAAACGAAATAAAAAGGAGAGAGAGAGAGAGAGAGAGAGAGAGAGAGAGAGAGAGAGAGAGAGAGAGAGAGAGA
>JADRCD010204342.1:0-10740 GCA_019843815.1 Montemys delectorum | reverse complement strand
ATAAGGCTGTACTTCAATGACTCTCGTATCACCAAAGGGTTTTACCTTCATTGTAGCTAAGCTGAGAGTTGACAGTTCTGCTGCACTGAGGAATGAATTGTAGGCATGATTTTTGGATACAGACTTCCTGCTATGGTCAAAACTATTTGACTTGAGTGAGTGACTTTATTCTCAGCCAACGGAGAACAGGTTACATTCATTTAAGAAATGGTATATGTATTAAGATGGTCTATCCATAAAGTCATTCACCAACTGTTTCAATGAACAATGGTTCTGCTTGGAGGGTGGCACAGACATTAGGTGTGGGTAAGAATCTGGTTCATTAGCTGTGATAATTTGGAAAAGCATTCATCTCAGAGAAAGAGTAACTTATAAAGTCCTCTTCTTCAAACTTGATACAAGAGCTACAAATGTCAAGCATAGCATTGAGTCTCACTCTTTGTTGTTCTTGTTCCTACAAGCCACCTCCCAAATTAAATTGTCTATGTCTCCCTTGAGTATATGAATATATAAGCTGTTCTGAAAACCATAGTATAGTGTAAAAATGTGAAATAAACAATACTACTAATAGAGAGGCTGAGATAGGAGAAGCAAGATCTCAAGACCCTTATGTTGTACACAGCAAGACACTGTCATGAACAAACAAGCTGAAAGTGTATACAGATTGTACAATATTGAACCTATTTCTCCAATTGCCAAATTAGAGAGACCATTGGATGACAATCAACAAATTTCTAATTCCTCATATTTTTGGATTTCAGTCAATTAGGATATGTTGGTAATATTAATTTTCATATTAAGATATTAAGAAAAGGTAATTGTCACTTCCTGTTGATTTTGTTGTAAGAAGTGGAATTAGATTTGTGTGGATTTGTTGAAAGATTACTTTCTTGTTTCTTCTAGGGTATAGTTTTGCTCCTTATGTTGATGTTTTCCATCTCTTATCCTTTGTAGGGCTGGATTTGTGGAAAGGTATTGTGTAAATTTTGTTTTGTCATGGAATATCTTGTTTTCTCCATATATGGTAATTGAGAGTTTTGCTGGGTATAGTAGCCTGGGCTGGCATTTTTGTTCTTGTAGGGTCTGTATGACATCTGCCCAGGATCTTCTAGCTTTCCTAGTCTCTGGTGAGAAGTTTGGTGTAATTCTGATAGGCCTGCCTTTATATGTTACTTGCCTTTTTTCCCTTAACTGCTTTTAAAATTCTTTCTTTGTTTAGTGCATTTGGTGTTTTTATTATTATGTGACAGGAGGAATTTCTTTTCTGGTCCAGTCTATTTGAAGTTCTGTAGGCTTCTTGTATGTTCATGGGCATCTCTTTCTTTAGGTTAGGGAAGCTTTCTTCTTGAAGAAATATAATTTTCTTGAAGATATTTATTGGTCCATTACCTTGGGAGTCTTCATTCTCTTCTATACCTATTATCCTTAGGTTTGGTCTTCTCATTGCGTCCTGGATTTCCTGGATGTTTTGTATTAGGAGCTTTTTCCTTTTTGCGTTTTCATTGACTGTTGTGTCAATGTTTTCTATGGTGTCTTCTGCCCCTGAGATGCTCTCTTCTATCTCTTGTATTCTGTTGGTGATGCTTGCATCTATGACTCCTGATTTCTTTCCTAGGTTTTGTATCTCCAGGGTTGTCTCTCTTTCTGATTTCTTTATTGTTTCTATTTCCATTTTTAGATTCCAGATGGTTTTTTGCTCATTTCCTTCACCTGTTTGATTGTGTTTTCCTGTAGTTCTTTAAGGGATTTTTGTGTTTCCTCTTGAAGGGCTTCTAGCTGTTTACCTGTGTTCTCCTGTATTTCTTTGAGGGTGCTATTTATGTTTTTCTTAAATTTCTGTATCATCACTATGAGAAGTGATTTTATTTCTGAATCTTGCTTTTCTGGTTTAATGGTGTGTCCAGGACTTGCTATGATGGGAGAATTGGGTTCTGATGATGCCAAGTAACCTTGGTTTGTGTTGTTTATTTTCTTACACTTGCCCCACCCCCATCATCTGGTTATCTCTAGTGCTACCTGCCCTTGCTAAATCTGACTGGAGCCTGTCCTTCCTGTGATCCTGGTTGTGTCAGAACTCCTCAGAGTCAAGCTGTCTCTGTGATCCTGTCATTCTGGGATCCTGGGATCCTGGGCTTGTTAAAGCCCCTGGGAGTGCATCAGCTTCCTCTGGGTGTTGTGGGACTGGCTGCAGAGCTTGCACTCAAGGTCTGCTCAGGACGCCAGCCCAGAGAGACCGAAGCATCAACATTCTTTACCAAAATATCAAAAGAGGTTTCTAACCCTTGGTAATATTGTTCTTCTCTGAAACTTCTTGAATTGAGCATACATAATCTACATTGATCTCAGCACTGCTGTCCTCCAAGCTCCTATAAGAATGGTCCACTTAGGGGGCTGGAGAGATGGCTCAGTGGTAAAGAGCACTGACTGCTCTTCCAGAGGTCCTGAGTTCAATTCCCAGCAACCACATGGTGGCTCACAACCATCTGTAATGGAATCGGATGCCCTCTTCTGGTGTGTCTGAAGACAGCTACAGTGTACTTACATATAATAATAAATAAACCTTTCAAAAAAATAAAAGAATGGTCCATTTAACCTTGCTTACAGTACTCAACAGCTTTCCTAATCCAATGTCCCAGCATCTTCCATATTCTTCCAAAACCAGCATCATCAGGCCTGTCACAGCCACAGTCTACTTCTTAGTACCAACTTTTGTTTTACTTACTTTTCTGTTGTCATGACAAAATGCCATGGCCAAGGCAACTTATAAAAAAGAAAGTGTTTAATTTTGGGCTCATGGATGGAGAGGGTTAGAGTCCATGACCATTATGGAGGTGGGGCATGACAGCAGACAGCAGGCAGCAGGCATGGTGCTAGACCAGCAGCTAAGACCTTATATCCATATCCCAAGTAAGGAGCAGTGAGGGCTAATTGGAAATTGCCCCGGCTTTTGAAACCTCAAAGCCCACCCTCAATAACACATCTTTTTCAACAAGGCCACACCTTTTAATCCTTCCCATATAGTTCCACCAACTTGGGACCAAATATTCAAACCTATGAGCTTATGGGTGACATTCTCATTAAGCCACCATACACTCCCTTTTAACAAACTAGGAGGAAGCAGAAAGAAAATCAGCCAACCAACCAGTCATACAAATAAAATGATGATATGGAGATTAGACCATGCAGAGACAAAGTTATGAGACCTGTGGAATAGGAGAGAAAATCTTAACATAGATCTAAGTGAAGATCTTCAAGGAGAAAAAAACAGAAACAGAGGCAACAGTTAAGAAATAATATATGGGCTGGTGAGATGGCTCAGAGGTTAAGAGGCTTCCAGAGGTCCTGAGTTTGATTCCCAGCAACCACGTGGTGGCTCACAACCATCTATAGGGGGATATGATGCCCTCTTCAGGCAGGCAGATGTATATGCAGCAGAGCACTCATACATTAAATAAATAAAGGTGTTTAAAAGAAAAGAAAAGAAATAATATATATGAACTTGGAAAAACTGAGAAGAAACATGGATCTATAAATCCTGTAGGTTCAATATTACTTAGGCTTAGGCTTAGATTAGATAATAAAACACATATATAGTAAATTCACCAAAGATGCCAAAGACAAGGGACATATTTAGTGAAGTTGGAGAAAGAACCATTCACTTACAAAAATAAAAGATCAGACAAGACAGTTTAGCCAATAAAAAAAAAAGGCACTTGTAGTGCTGACCTGATGACTCATGTTCAGTGTCTGGAAGCCATGTAAAGGTAGAAGGAGAGAACTGACTCCACAAAGGGATCCACCCATACAGTGACACACTTCCTTCAACAAGGCCATTCTTCCTAATAGTGCCACTTCCTGGGCCAAGCACATTCAAACCACCACAAGCGTCAACAATTGAAACCAGAATTAGAAGGCAAATATTGTCAAAGTGTTGAAAGAAAATAACTGTTAACCTAAAAAACTCTACTTTGGGCAATCGTTCTTTAAGAAATGGGGCTATGTTCTGGAGAGATGGCTTGTTGGTTAAAAGCACTGGCTGTTCTTCCAAAGGACTCAGGTTCAATTTCCTGTACCCATATGGTGGCTTACAAATGTTTGTAATTCCAGTTCCAGGGATCCGACATCTTCTGACCTCCATGGGCACTGGGCATGCACATGGTGCATGTACATACATGTATACAAAATAATAATAATAATAATAATAATAAACAACTATCATGATAATAATAGGTTATTATTATTAATAGGTCACTGCTGGGCAGTGGTGGTCCACCACTACTGATATCTTTAAAACCAACACTCAGGAGGCAGAGAGAGGTGGATCTCTGAGTTAGAGGCCAGCTTAGCCTACAGAGTGAGTTCCAGGATAGCCAGGGCTACACAGAGAAACCTGTCTCAGACAAACAAACAAACAAACAAACAAACAACATACAGAAAGAAAGAAAGAAAGAAAGAAAGAAAGAAAGAAAGAAAGAAAGAAAGAAAGAAAGAAAGGAAGGAAGGAAGAAAGGAAGGAAGGAAGGAAGAAAAGGAAATGGTGCCAAATACATGTGTTGATATGGAAGCAAAATCTAACAAAGTTTACCATTCTTAAAACCTGCCAAATGGGTCAGTTTTTTAAAAAAAGATTTATTTATTTATCTCCATGTGTATGTGTGTGTGATGTATGTGCTGGTGCCCACAGTGTGTGGGTGTGATGTGTGTGCCCAAAGGACCAGAAGAAAGCATCAGATTCTCTGGGGCTGAAGTTAGAAGGTGCCTTTGAACTATTTAACAACATGAATGTTGGGAACTAAACTCAGGTCCACTCAAAGAACACCAAACATTTCTGACTGTTATGCCATTTCTTCTGCCCCTCAGGAAGGTATTTTAAGGTTAATTCCTCTCTACCAAAGATAGCTGGAATTCAAGGAAGAGTGTTGAACAAATAAATGGTGTATGTATGTATGTATGTGTGTGTGTGTATGTCTGTGTGTGGTGTGTGTGTGTGTGTGTGTGTGTGTGTGTCTGTCTGTCTGTCTTCATTCATTCATTCATTCATTCATTCCGGGGGCTAGGAACTGAACCTAGGACCTTGTACATCTGAAATGTGCAGTGTTTTAAAGTTATGAGTTTAAAAGGACTGAACAGTGTAACAATCATATTTAAAACAGAAGAGAGAAACCAGGTCTGGCATACATCTGTAATCCCAGCACTCAGCAGGCAAAGGCAGGAAGCGCAGGATTTTAATATCATTCTTCTGTCTTTAAAGAAGCAAAAGCAGGAAAGAAAAGAGAAAGTGTCCTAAAAGTTCTTGCATTGTTTGAAAGGGAAGATACCAACATTAAGCTGTGTTAAGTTAAACATTGATGAGAGATTCAGGAAGAAAACATAAAAGTACACATTTCAAACAGTAGAGAATATTTTGGAAAGGAAACAAAATAAGAAAGAGAGAATGAAAGGAAGAGGAAAGTCAGTCTAAAAAATTAGTAATTGTATGATTCTTGGACACAGCACTGAGCTCACATGTAAGTGAGGAAAAACTAAGTGCTAGAACCAAGAGGGGGAACTGAGTGCCAAAGCTCAGAATGGGCATCACAGGTGTCCAAATGGGTTATAGATCGTGAAGCCTGGGTTTGAGGGTTTTGGTGTATGATCTGTGCAGGAGAGAGAGTCAGGCTATAGGCTCTGTAGGCAGGGAGCTGGGCTGAACAGCTATCTGTCTAGTTTTATGTCAACTTGACACAAGCTAGAGTTATCTGAAAGTAGAGAACCTCAACTGAGAAAATGCCTTCATAACATTCAGCTGTGGTGCATTTTCTTAATTAGAAATAGGGGACAACCCATTATGGGTGGGGCTGTCCCTGGCCTGGTGGTCCTATGTTCTATAACAAAGTAGGTTGAGCAAGCCATGGAGAACCAGCCAGTAAGCAGCACCCCTCCATGACCTATGTATCAGCTCCTACTTCCAGCTTCTACCTTGTTTGACTTCCTTCAATGATGAACAGCAATATGGAAGTGTAAGCCAAATTTCCTTTCCTCCCCTACTTGCTTTGGATCATGGTGCTTCCTTAAAGCAATTTTAATCCTAACTAGAACAACAAGCAATAGGAAGAAAGTGTTGTGTTTCTCTGTGAACTTATTTACCCAGGAAACAAAACAACCAAAACCAACCAACCATTCCCCAACCTTATTGATAAATCAGTGTCATAAAACCTCTATCCTTATCTTGAAAGTATTCTCTAGAAGCAGTCAGTCAAAGTAGAATCAATGTGTTACCTACTCTTTGAATTTTATTGTGCTTAAAGTACAGGAAAACAATTGTGCTTGAAACTCTAGTAAAAAACAACAATAATAGTGAAGCAATAATAAAAAGGGCTAATATACAAATATTAAAAAGAAATGTGCAAAATTGTATCTGTAGGTAATAGAGTTTATAAAGAAAATAGAAGCAGTCTGTAGATGTGAGAATTGATTGGGGATTATCAAGGTTTCTAGGTACAAGATCAACATACAAAATATTTTCTTTTGCAGTCAACATAAACAATGAAGGAAATAAGAAGAAAAACACTATTCACAAAAGCAATGTAACAGAAGGTATGCCAAGACACTAATGAAGAAAATTAGCTGACAGGAATATGTGAATAAGAGAAAGTATGTTAATAAATCAAAACCCAATCCAAAACATCTGAAGATGGAGGACAGAGCAGATGGCACTCTTCTGCATCTGAAGAGAAGGCCACCGTCAATGACAGAGAGTAAAGAAAACATTCTAGAAATATTGAATGTTATATTTATAAAAAGAACTGACACACTGAAACTCAGAGGACTGGCCAGAAGAGCAGAAGAGGTGGGAAGGCTTGCTCTGGGGCCACAAACGGAAGATAAGTTACCCAGAACTGCAACAAAAAACCTCAAACAAATTTTAGAGTGGATTTGTTTGTTTCAGCTGAGCCTTGTCTCAGGCCAGGACAATAAATGAAACCATTCCTCAAAGACAGCCCTCTGCCAGGAGAGAAGATTCATATTAAATCTCTAAATCCTAGAGCTCATATCTCCTTTACCAATGTGGCAAGCAATGATCCTGACAACTACAAAGAACACAAGGACTGAACTGAAGCTGACTCCGACTCAGAGGCAAATAAACTGAGGCGGAACTGTGGGTAACTGGCAAAAAAAATCAGCTGGCATCCCGACGAGAGTGCACCCAGCAGCAAAGTTAAACATGATGCTCCTCTCCCTACTCCCTAGGGCCTAGGACACACCGTGGCAACCTCTTGAGTAAGAAACTGATCCAGTACAGGAACATAGTCTAGCGCTGTGATGGGTTGGGGAGGGTACAATCTGGTCTAACCTGTTTTGAGTTACAGTCTCCCCACTCCATCCCCTGCAGACTCAGCTACAGATTAATTACACTTTAGAGCTTGGAAGTAATCACATTCATCCCAGAAGAAAGATAAATTTGTTGATGGCATAATTTTTTTATGTCTATCAGTGTGTATTTCCATGTATGAATGTATGTGCACTATGTGTGTGCCTGGGACCATGAAGGTCAGATTGCCAGGAACTGGAGTTATGGATGTTTGTGGGCATTTTTGACAGAAATCATACAGTTGCAAATGCATGATGTTCTGGGTTTCCTATTATGTTCTACTTGTTTATTGTCTTTTTCATGCCATTATCAGACAGTTTTGTAGACAATAATACTTGTCTTAAAGTCAAGTATTATTATGCCTTCAGTTTTGTTCTTTTTACTCCAAGTTGCTTTGGCTATTCTGGGCTTTCTATAGTTTCATGCAGATTTTAGGATATTTCTTCTGCTTCTATTGGTAATAGAAATATTCTATGAAGTATTATTGGTAAGGATTGCATTGAATCTGTAAACTGGTTTAGGTAGTATGGATACCTAAATAATAATAATGATTATTATTATTCTTTGGTGTTTTGAATGAGAATATATAGCCTCATACATTTGAATGCTTGGTCCACAGTTGGTCCACTGTTCAAGGCAGTAGGTGAATAGGGATATGCTTCGAGGTTTCAAAAGCCCATGCTTGCTCCTCTCCTGCTCCCTCTTTCTCATTCTCTCTCCTTCTCCAGTTCTGTCTTCCTCTCCCTGCCTCCTGCTTGTGGATCAGATCCTGCTTATGGATAAGTTCTCAGCTACTGCTCCAGCACTCCCTGCCTGCCTGTCTGCTGCCATGCTTCCTATCATGACGGTCATGTACGCACTCTTAAAACTGTAAGCAAGCCCTCTATGAAATGCTTTCTTTGATAAGTTGCCTTGGTCGTAGTGTCTCTTCACAGCAACAGAAAATTAGCTGAGACATCTTCTATTCCATAAGGATAGAGTATCTTTTCTTCCCTGCCACCTTCAGCTTCTTTATTAGCATTTCATAGTTTTATTGTTAATATCTCCCATTTCCTTAGCTCAAACAACTTAATAGCAAAAGAGTCCAGCTTAAGAAAATAGCAAATAAATGCTACGTACAGATGTTTCTTTAAGAAGGGCTGTAGAGATGATGGATGAGCAGTTAACAGCACCTGGATATTCAAGGACCTGGTTTGGTTCTCAGCAACCACATAGCAGCTCAAAAACATTGCTAACTCCGTTTTCAGGGGATCTGCTGTTCACTTCTCACCTCTGCAAGTACCATTCACACATAGGGTGAAAATACATACAAACATGCATACATACATACATACATGCAAGCAAAATACTCATACATGTCAATTAAAATGAATGAATGAATAAATCTAAAAAATTTAAAACCAACACAGATAGTCAGCAAATATAGGAACAAAACTGCAGCATTAGTAACCTTCAAGGAAACACCATTAAAAATCACAATTAGATATTTATTGCAGAGTAAATGAAAAAAATATTGTGTCGAGGAGACAGTACTATTCTCATCTTTTAAAAAGTTTGTTTGATAATTTCTTTTTATTTTTTATGTGCATTGGTGTTTAGCTCACATGTATGTCTGTGTGAGGGTGTCAGATCCTCTGGAATTAGAGGTATAGACAGTTGTGAGCTGTCATGTGGATGTTGGAATTGAACCAGAGCCCTCTGAAAGAGTAGCCATGCAGCACATCTTATTGCAACATTCCTTTAAAAAAAAAAGTCCAGGATATGAAAATAGCCATGGAAGAGTAACATACAGAGAGCATGTGGTATATATTTCCAAAGAAATAATTAAACCACAAGAAGAATGAAATTCTGTGAAATTCTGTGTCATTAAATGACACAAGCTCTGCAGTGGTCGTTGAGAACTACAAATATTTATACTTGTTTGCTAGAGTTTATATCAGCTTGACACAAGCTTGAGTCATCTGAGAGAAGAACATCTCAGTTGAGAAAATGCCTCCATGAGATCCAGCTGTAGGACATTTTCTTAATTAGTGATTGCTGGTGTAGGGTCCAGCAATCATGGGTGGTACTATCCCTGGGCTAGTGGTCTTGGGTTCAATAAAAACGCAGGCTGAGCAAGCCACGATGACCAAGCCAGTAAGCAGCACCCTCCATGGCCTCTGCATTAGCTTCTGCTTCCAGGTTTCTACCTTGCTTGAATTCCTGCACTGACCTGCTTTGATGATGAACAGCAATATGGAAGTGTAAGCCAAATAACCCTTTCCTCCCCAAGTTGCTTTGGTGTTTCACTGTAGTAATGATAACTCCAACTAAGACAGTGTGTTACCTTATCCCCTATGCCTCTTCTGAGTTTTTGAAACTTCAAAAGAGATGAAGGAAAGGAGGGAAAAACTCAGAGACTCCAGAAAAGCTTTCCAACAAGATCCTAAGTAGCTGCTGGGAGAGCAGGAGTCCAGTCCCTCCTATCTCTGAGTCAGGAAAACAATCCAGTTTCCTGTCTTCATGCACTGTGTAGAGGCTCTTGCAGGTCCTTATGAACTAGCTGTGTGGAGAGAAGCAGTCCCCACCCTTCCCAGGCCTCTTACCGTGTCCAGCTCTGATTCCAAGCTGCAGTTCCTAATGTGTGGGAACACTTCACTGTACTTGTTTGGGTAAGTAGATGCCAGGTAGTCCTTCACCTCCTCCAGGTTGCTGGCTGTCAGAGAGCCATCTTCAAGGTCAAAAGAATTGGTCAGCAGCAGAATCACCCTGCAGAGCAGACCACCATCTTGACCTTCATGACTAAGAGGCCACTGGCTCTAATACCTAGGAGGAATATGAGTGTAGGGGTGCCTCATAGGCAACCTCTTTCCTCTTCCCTCCTGCCCAGTAAGGAGGGGGTCTTCAGACTGGTGACACTTTGATAGGAAGAGCAACTTTGAATGCCTGTGCAGAAGTCTCAGATCTGAGCAGAGATGAGGACAGAAACTGCCTCCTGACAGGTTGTTTAACATCTAGCATCTGATGGAATTGGGTGGGATGGTGGAAGTGTTCTATGCTCCATGACCAGATTAGTACCCATTAGCAGTGACTCACTTGAATATGGCTTATACCACTGAGGAACTGCATAGAAATAAAGTTAAAATGACTTAAGTATATTTACTTATTTTTAGACAGGGTCTCACTATGTAGCCTTTGCTGACCTGGAACTTGTTATATGGACCAGGCTGGTCTCACACTCAAAGATATGCCTTAAAGGCATGTATTAGAATTCTTGAACTTAATTTTATATCACAGTGCAAATTAAATTATTTTCATGTATACTGACTTCCATTAATTTCAGTCTACTGTAGAGATAGCTACTTATGGTCAGTGATCACCCTACTGGACATCTTAACATCTGAAAGATG
>JADRCD010204341.1:28730-44888 GCA_019843815.1 Montemys delectorum | reverse complement strand
TGAATGTTCTTGAAACTAACTTGAATCAGTGTGGTTTGGTAAAGGAAATAGTTTACGCACAGAAGTTTGAAACTACATTTAAAACCTGGTTAGAAACTCTCTTATTTTCTTCTAAGAAACTCACTTCTATCTTCAAACGTCTTAAAACTAAAAGTGCAGTTCAACACTAAAACCACAGCTTTCCTGATTCATTTCTGAGAAAGAACTGAGAAGCACTCAGTTTCCAATATGTTTTGTGTAGCGTCTAGCTAAAAGTAGGTTTTTCTCGGTTATAACACATTACACAGTGTTGTGCGAAACAGAAACGTGAATGTTCTTGAAACTAAGTTGAATCAGTGTGGTTTGGTAAAGCAACTTGATTACACACAGAAATTTGAAACTACATTTAAAAGCTGGTTAGAAACGCTCTTATTTTCTTCTAAGAAACTCACTTCTATCTTCAAACGTCTTAAAACTAAAAGTGCAGTTCAACACTAAATGCACACCTTTCCTGATTCGTTTCTGAGAAAGACCTGAGACTCATTCTGTTTCCAATATGTTTTGTGTAGCATCTAGCTAAAAGTAGCCTTTTCTTGGTTATAACACATTACACAGTGTTGTGTGAAACAGAAACATGAATGTTATTGAAACTAAGTTGAATCAGTGTGATTTTGTAAAGGAGCTAGATTACGCACAGAAGTTTTATACTACATTTAAAATCTGGTTAGAAATGCTCTTATTTTCTTCTAAGAAACTCACTTCTATCTTCAGACATCTTAAAACTAAAAGTGCAGTTCAACCCTAAAAGCACAGCTTTCTTGATTTATTTCTGAGAAAGAACTGAGACGCATACAATTTCCAATGTGTTTTGTGTTGCGTCTATCTAAAACTAGCTTTTTCTCGGTTATAACACATTACACAGTGTTGTGCGAAACAGAAAGGTGAATGTTCTTGAAACTAAGTTAAGTCAGTCTGGTTTGGTAAAGGAAACAGATTTCGCACAGAAGTTTGAAACTACATTTAAAATCTAGTTAGAAACACTCTTATTTTCGTCTAAGAAATTCACTTCTATCTTCAAACGTCTTAAAACAAAAAGTGCACTTCAACTCTGAAAGCACAACTTTCTTGATATGATTCTGAGAAAGAACTGAGATGCATACAATTTCCAATGTGTTTTGTGTAGCGTCTAGCTAAAAGTAGCTTTTTCTCGGTTATAAGAAATTACAAAGTTTTGTTCGAAACAGAAACGTGAATGTTCTTCAAACTAAGTTGAATCAGTGTGGTTTGGTAAAGGAAATATATTATGCACAATAGTTTGAATCTACATTTAAAACCTGGTTAGAAACGCTAGTATTTTCTTCTAAGAAACTCACTTCTATCTTCAAACGTCTTAAAACTAAAAGTGCACTTCAACACTAATAGCACAACTTTCTTTATGCATTTCTGAGAAAGACGCATTCAAATTCCAATGTGTTTTGTGTAGCATCTAACTCAAAGCAGCATTTTCTCGGTTATAACACATTACACAGTGTTTTGCGCAACAAACGTGAATGTACATGAAACTAAGTTCAATCAGTGTGGTTTGGTAAAGGAAATACATTATGCACAGAAATTTCAAACTACATTTAAAACCGGGTGAGAAACACTCTTATTTTCATCTAGCTAACTCACTTCTCGCTTCAAATGTCTTAAAACTAATAGTACCACTCAAGACTAAAAGCACAACTCTCCTGATTCGTTTCTTAGAAAAAATTGAGAGGCATTCAGTTTCCAATGTGTTTAGTGTAGAGTCTCGCTTCAAGTAGTTTTTCCTCTGTTAGAACACATTACACAGTGTTGTGATATATGAACCTGAATGTTCTTGAAACTAAGTTCAATCAGTGTTGTTTGGTAAAGGAAATACATTATGCACAGATGTTTCAAACTACATTTAAACCCTGGTGAGAAACACTCTTATTTTCTTTTTCTTTTTCTTTTTTATTCGATAGTTTCTTTATTTACATGTAAATTTTTCCTTTCCCAGGTTCCCCTCTGAAAAACAAACAAACAAACAAAAACACAGGGGACAAACCCCTGTGGCTCCAGCTTCCCCAGGAAACACTCTTATTTTCATCTAGGAAACTCACTCCTATGTTCAAAGCTCTTAAAACTAAAATTGCAGTTCAATACTAAATGCACAATTTTTGTGATTCGTTTCTGAGAAACAATTGGGAGGCATTCAGTTTCCAATGTTTTTAGTGTGGGGGTCTAGCTTAAAGTAGCTTTTCCACTATTTGAACATATTAAACAGTGTTTTGTGAAACATAAACGTGAATGTGGATGAAACTAAGGTCAATCATTGTAGTTTGGTAAAGGAAATACATTTTGCAAAGTAGTTTCAAACTACATTTAAAACCTGGTGAGAAATACTCTTATTTTCATCTAGGAAACTCACTTCTATCTCAAAGGTCTTAAAACTTAAAGTGCAGTTCAAGACTAAAAGCACAACTTTCCTTATTTTTTTCTGAGAAAGAACTGAGAGGCATTCAGTTTCCAATGTGTTTAGTGTAGAGTCTAACTTAAAAGTACCTTTTCCTCTGTTAGAACACATTACACAGTATTTTGTGAAACATAAACTTGAATGTTCATCAAACTAAGTTCAATCAGTGTGGTTTGGTAAAGGAAATACATTATGCACAGAAGTTTCAAACTACATTTAAAACCGGTGAGAAACACTCTTATTTTCATCTATGATACTCACTTCTATCTTCAAACGTCTTAAAACTAAATGTGCAGTTTAACACTAAAAGCACAACTTTCCTCATTCGTTTCTGAGAAGGAACTTAGATGCATTGAATTTCCAATGTGTTTTGTGTAGTGTCTAGCTTAAAGTAGCTTTTCCTTTGTTAGAATATATTACACAGTGTTTTGCGAAACATAAACGTGAAAGTTCTTGAAACTAAGTTCAATCAGTGTGGTTTGGTAAAGGAAATACATTTTGCAAAGAAGTTTCAAACTCCATTTAAAACCTGGTCAGAAACACTCTTATTTTCATCTAGGAAACTCACTTCTATCTTCAAATGTCTTGAAACTAATAATGCCGTTCATGACTAAAAGCACAACTTTCCTGATTCTTTTCTGAGAAAGAACTGAGAGGCATTCAGTTTCCAATGTGTTTAGTGTAGAGTCTAGCTTAAAGGAGCTTTTCCTCTGTTAGAACACATTACATTGTGTTTTCTGAAACACAAACGTGAATGTTCGTGAAACTAAGTTGAGTCAGTGTGGTTTGGTAAAGGAAATACATTTTGCAAAGAAGTTCCAAACTACATTTAAAACTGGGTGAGAAACACTCTTATTTTCATCTAGGAAATTCACTTCTATCTTCAAACGTCTTAAAACTAAAAATGCAGTTCAAGAATTAAAGTACAACTTTCCTGATACGCTTTTGGGAAAGAACTGAGAGGCATTCCTTGTCCAATGTGTTTAGTGTAGAGTCTAGCTTAAAGTAGCTTTTCCTCTATTTGAACACATTACACAGTGTTTTGTGAAACATAAATGTGAATGTTTGTGAAAGTAAGTTCAGTCAGTGTGGTTTGGTAAAGGAAATACATTTTGCAAAGAAGTTCCAAACTACATTTAAAACTGGGTGAGAAACTCTCTTATTTTCATCTAGGAAACTCACTTCTATCTTCAAACGTCTTAAAACTAAAAATGCAGTTCAAGAATTAAAGCACAACTTTCCTGATACGTTTTTGGGAAAGAACTGAGAGGCATTCAGTTTCCAATGTGTTTAGTGTAGGGTCTATCTTAAAATAGCTTTTCCTCTATTTGAACACATTACACAGTGTTTTGCGAAACATAAACGTGAATGTTCGTGAAACTAAGTTCAATCAGTGTGGTTTGGTAAAGGAAATACTTCATGCACAGAAGTTACAAACTACATTTAAAACCAGGTGAAAAACACTCTTATTTTCTTCTAAGAAACTCACTTCTAACTTCAAACGTCTTAAAACTAAAAGTGCAGTTTAACACTAAAAGCACACTTTCCTGATTCGTTTCTGAGAAAGAACTGAGATGCATTCAGTTTGCAATATGTTTTATGTAGAGTCTAGCTAAATGTAGCTTTTTCACTGTTAGAACACATTACAGTGTTTTGTGAAACATAAACTTGAATGTTCGTGAAACTAAGTTCATTCAGTGTGGTTTGGTAAAGGAAATACAACACTCATAGATGTTACAAACTACATTTAAAACCGAGTGAGAAACATTCTTATTTTCTTCTAAGTAACTGACTTTTATCTTCAAACATCTTAAAACTAAAAGTGCAGTTCAACACTAAAAGCACAACTTTCATGATTTGTTTCCGAGAAAGATCTCAGACGCATTTAGTTTCCAATGGGTTTTGTGTAGTGTCTAGCTTAAAGTAGGTTTTTCTTTGTTTTAACACATTACACAGTTTTTGGGAAACATAATCGTGAATGTTCATTAAACTAAGTTCAATCAGTGTGGTTTGGTAATGGAAATACATCAATCACAGAAGTAACAAACTACATTTTAAACCGGGTGAGAAACACTCTTATTTTCATCTAAGAAACTCACTTCTATGTTCAAACTTCTTAAAACTAAGAGTGTTTCTCACCAAGTTTAAAATGCAGTTTGTAACTATGGTGCATAATACATTTCCTTTATGAAAGCACACTGATTGAACTTAGTGTCATGTACATTCAAATTTAGCTTTGCAGAACACTGTGTAATGTGTTATAACAGAGAGAAAATTACTTTAACCTAGATGCTACATAAAACACACTGGAAACCGAATGCATCTCTGTTCTTACTGAGAAACAAATCAGGAAAGTTTTCCTTTTAGTGTTGAAATGCACTTTTAGTTTTAAGAGGTTAGAAGATAGAAGTGAGTTTCTTAGAAGAAAATAAGAGTGTTTCTCACTAGGTTTTTAAGCTAGTTTGAAACTTTTGTGTGCAATGTATTTCATTTAAGAAAACACACTGATTGAACTTAGTTTCATGTACATTCACATTTACCTTTCGCAGAACACTGTGTAATGAGTTATAAGAGAGAGAAAACTACTTTAACATAGACGCTACACTAAACACATTGGAAACTGAATGCGTCTCTGTTCCTACTGAGAAATGAATCAGGAAAGTTGTCCCTTTAGTGTTGATATACACTTTAATTTTAAGAAGATAGAAGATAGAATTGAGTTTCTTTCAAGAAAAAAAGAGTGTTTCTCACCAGGTTCTTAAGGTAGTTTGAAATTTTTGTGTGTAATGTATTTCTTTTAAGAAAGCACACAGATTGAACTTAGTTTCACATACATTCACATTTATGTTTTGCAGAACACTTTGTAATGTGTTATAACAGAAAGAAAACTACTTTAACATAGACTCTACATAAAACACATTGGAAATGAAATGCATCTCTGTTCTTCCTGAGAAACAAATCAGGAAAGTATTCCTTTTAGTGTTGAACTGCACTGTTAGTTTGAAGACATTAGAAGATAGAGGTACATTTCTAGGAGGAAAACAATAGTGTTTCTCACTAGGTTACAAATGGAATTTGTAACTTCTGTGTGTTATGTTTTTCCTTTTAGAATGCACACTGGTTTAACTTACTTTCAAGTACATTCATCTTTATTTTTCGCACAACAGTGTGTATTGTGTTATAACAGAGACAAAACTACTTTAATATGCACTACACAAAACACATTGGAAACTGAAAGCGTCTCTGTTCTTCCTAAGAAATGAATCAGGAAAGTAGTCCTTTTAGTGTTAAACTGCAATTTTATGATAAAGATGTTAAAATATAGAGGTGCGTTTCCAAGAGGAAAACAAGAGTGTTTCTCACTATGTTTTAAATGTAGTGTGTAACCCCTATGTGTTAATTATTTCCTTAGGGACGCACATTGATTGAACTTACTTTCAAGTACATTCACCTTTATGTTTTGCACAAAACTGTGTAATGTGTTATAACAGAAGGAAATTTACTTTAACAAAGATGTGACACAAAACACACTGGAAACTGAATGTGTCTCTATTCTTCCTGAGAAACAAACCAAGAAAGTAGTACTTTTAGTGTTGAAACGCACTTTTAATTTAAAGACCTTAGAAGATAGAGGTCTGATTCTAAGAGGAAAGAAGAGTGTTTCTCTCTAGGTTTCCAATGTAGTTTGTAACTTCTAGGTGTTATGTATTTCCTTAAGGAATGTACACTAATTGAACTTACTTTTAAGTACATTCACCTTTCATTTCGCACAACACTGTGTAATGTGTTATAGCAGAGAGAAAATTACTTTAACATAGACACTACACAAAACACATTGGAAACTGAGTGCATCTCTGTTCTTGCTGAGAAATGAATCAAATAAGTAGTCCTTTTAGTGTTGAAGTGCTCATTTAGTTTAAAAATGTTAGAAGATAGAGGTGCCTTTCTAGGAGGAAAAGAAGAATGTTTCTCTCTAGGTTTCAAATGTAGTTTGTAAGTTCTATAAGTTATGTATTTACTTTAGGAATGCACACTGATTGAACTTAATCTCAAGTACATTCACAGTTACGTTTCACACAACACTGTGTGTAATGTTATAACAGAGAAATCTACTTTAACATAGACGCTACACAAAACACATTGGAAACTGAATGCGTGTCTGTTCTTACCTAGAAATGATCAGGAAAGTAGTACTTTTAGTGTTGAATGGCATTTTTAATTTAAAGACATAAGAAGATAGAGTTGCGTTTCTAGGAGAAAAACAAAAGTGTTTCTCACTAGGTTTCAAATGTAGTATGTAACTTCTATAAGTTATGTATTTACTTTAGGAACACATACTGATTGAATTTACTTTCAAGTACATTTGCAATTAAGTTTCGCACAACACTGTGCAACATGTTATAACAGAGAGGAAACTACTTTCACATAGATACTACACAAAACACATTGGAAACTGAATGCAACTCTGTTCTTCCAAGAAACAAATCAGGAAAGTAGTCCTTTTAGTGTTGAAAGGCACTTTTAGTTTATAGACCATAGAAGATAGTGGTGCATTTCTAAGAGAAAACAAGAGTGTTTCTCACTACGTTTTAAATGTAGTTTCTAACTACTATGTGTTAGAAGATAGAGGTGCATTTCTAGGACAAAAACAAGAATGTTTTTCACTAGATTTTAAATGTAGTTTGTTACCTCTATGTGTTATGTATTTCCTTTAGTAATGCACACTGGTTGAATTTACTTTCAAGTACATTGACTTTTATGTTTCACACAAGACTGTGTAATGTATTACAACAGAGAGAAAACTACTTTAACAAAGACGCTACTCAAAGCACATTGGTAACTGAATGTGTCTATGTTGTTCCCGAGAAAGGAATCAGGAAACTAGTCCTTTTAGTGTTGAATGACACTTTTAGTTTATAGACCATAGAAGATAGTGGTGTGTTTATAGGAGGAAAAAAAGAGTGTTTCTCTCAAGGTTTGAAATGTAATTTGAAACCTCTATGCGTTATGTATTTCCTTTAGGAACACACACTGACTGAACTTTCTTTCAAGTACATTCACTTTTACATTTCGCACAACACTGTGTAATGTATTATAACAGACAGAAAACTACTTTAATATAGACGCTACAAAAAACACATTGGAAACTGAATGCATCTCTGTTCTTCCAGAGAAACGATTCAGGAAAGTAGTCCTTTTAGTATTGTACTGCACTTTTAGTTGAAAGACGTTAGAAGATAGACGTTCAATTCTAGGAGGAAAATAAGAGTGTTTCTCACTAGATTTTAAATGTCGTTTGTAAACTCTATGCACTATGTACTTCCTTTAGGAACGCACACTGATTGAACTTTCTTTCAAGTACATTCATCTTAACTTTTCTCACAACACTGTGTATGTAATGTGTTACAACAGAGAGGAAACTACTTTAACATAGATGCTACACAAAACACATTGATAAGTAAATGCATCTCTTTCTTCCTGAGAAACGAATCAGGAAAGTATTCCTTTTAGTGTTGAACTGCTGTTTTAGTTTAAAGACGTTACAAGATAGAGGTGCATTTCGAGGAGTAAAACAAGAATGTTTCTCACTAGATTTTAAATGTAGTTTGTAACCTCTGAGCTTTATATGTTTCCCTTAGGAATGAAAACTGACTGAACTTACTTTCAAGTACGTTCACTTTTACATTTCACACAACACTGTGTAATGTGTTACAACAGAGAGAAAACTACTTTAACAAAGACACTACAAAGAGCACATTGGTAACTGAATGTGTCTCTGTTGTTCCTGAGAAAGAAATCAGGAAACTAGTGCTTTTAGTGTTGAACTGAACCTTTAGGTTAAAGACCTTAGAAGATAGAGGTGTGTTTCTAGGAGGAAAACAAGAGTGCTTCTCTCAAGGTTTTAAATGTAGTTTGTAAACTCTATGCGTTATGTATTTCCTTTAGGAAC
The DNA here is from genome assembly GCA_019843815.1 of Montemys delectorum. Classification (NCBI taxonomy): domain Eukaryota; kingdom Metazoa; phylum Chordata; class Mammalia; order Rodentia; family Muridae; genus Montemys; species Montemys delectorum. Next base: position 36,480 of record JADRCD010204341.1, on the reverse strand, counting down.
GCACACTGATTGAACTTACTTTCGAGTACATTCACATTGACGTTTCGCACAACACTGTGTAATGTGTTATAACAGAGAGAAAACTACTTTAACCTAGACACTACATAAAACACATTGGAAACTGAATGCTTCTGTGTTCTTCCAGAGAAACGAATCATGAAAGTAGTCCTTTTAGTGTTGAACTACAGTTTAATTTAAAGACTTTAGAAGATAGAGGTGCTTTTCTAGGAGAAAAACAGAGTGTTTCTCACTAGGTTTCAAATGTAGTTTGTATCTTCTTTGGGTTATGTAGTTCCTCTAGGAAGGCACTGTGATTGAATTATCTTTCAAGTACTTTCATATTTACATTTTGCACAACACTATGTATTGTGTTCTGACAGAGAGAAAACTACTTTAAACTAAATGTTACACAAAACACATTGGAAACTGAATGCGTCTCTTTTCTTCCTGAGTAATGAATCAGGAAATTATTCCTTTTAGTGTTGAACTGCAGTTTTAGGTTAAAACTATTAGAGGATAGAGGTGCATTTCTAGGAGGAAAACAAGAGTGTTTCTCAATAGGTTTGAAATATAGTTTGTCACTTGTATGCATTATGTATTTCCTTTAGGAAGGCACTGAGATTGAACTATCTTTCAAGTACATTCATATTTACATTTCACACAACACTGTGTATTGTGTTATGACAGAGAGAAAATTACCTTAAACAAGCTGCTACACAAAACACAGTGGAAAATGAATGCTCCTCTCTTCTTCCAGAGAAACGAATCAGGAAAGTAGTTTTTTTAGTGTTGAACTACAGTTTTAGTTTAAAGATGTTAGAAGACAGAGGTGCATTTCAAGGAGTAAAACAAGAATGTTTCTCACTAGATTTAAAAAGTAGTTTGTAACCTCTATGCATTATATATTTCCCTTAGTAATGCACACTGATTGAACTTACTTTCAAGTATATTCACTTTTATGTTTCACAAAACACTATGTAATGTGTTACAACAGAGAGAAAACTACTTTAACATAGATGCTACACAAAGCACATTAATAACTGAATGTATCTCTTTTGTTTCTGAGAAAGAAATCAGGAAACTAGTCCTTTTAATGTTGAACTGCAACTTTAGGTTAAAGACGGTAGAAGATAGAGGTGCGTTTCTAGGAGGAAAACAAGAATGTTTCTCTCAAGGTTTTAAATGTAATTTGTAACCTCAATGCATTAATTATTTTCTTTAGTAACACACACTGATTGAACTTACTTTCAAGAACATTTACATTTACATTTTGCACAATACTGTGTAATGTATTATAACAGACAGAAAACTACTTTAATATAGACGCTACACAAAACACATGGGAAACTGAATAGGTCTCTATTCTTCCAGAGAAACGAATCAGGAAATTGTCCTTTTACTGTTGTACTGCTGTTTTAGTTTAAAGACATTACAAGATAGAGGTGCATTTCGAGGAGTAAAACAAGAATGTTTCTCACTAGATTTTAAATGTAGTTTGTAACCTCTATGCGTTATATATTTCCTTTAGGAATGCACACTGATTGAACTATCTTTTAAGTACATTCACATTTACGTTTTGCACAGCACTGTGTAATATGTTATGACAGAGAGAAAACTACTTTAAAGTAGACGTTACAAAAAACACGTAGGAAACTGAATGCATCTCTTTTCTTCCTGAGAAATGAATCAGGGAAGTAGTCCTTTTAGTGTTGAACTACAGTTTTAGTTTAAAGACCTTAGAAGATAGAGGTGTGTTTCTAGGAGGAAAACAAGGGTGTTTCTCTCAATGTTTTAAATGTAGTTTGTAAACTCTACGAGTAACGTATTTCCTTTAGGAATGCACACTGATTGAACTTACTTTCAAGTACATTCATATTTACGTTTTGCACAGCACTGTGTAATTTATTATAACATACAGAAAACTACCTTAAACAAGCTGCTACACAAAACACATTGGAAACTGAATGCGTCTCTGTTCTTCCAGAGAAACCAATCAGAAAAGTAGTCCTTTTAGTGTTGAACTGCACTATTAGTTTAAAGACTTTAGAAGATAGATGAGCAATTCTAGGAGAAAAATAAGAGTGTTTCTCGCTAGATTTTAAATGTCGTTTGTAACTTCTATGCGTTCTACTTTTAGAAACGCACACTGATTGAAATTACTTTCAAATACATTCACCTTTACGTTTTGCACAAGACTGTGTAATGTGTTATAACAGAGAGGAAACTACTTTAAACTAGATGCTACACAAAACACATTGGAAACTGAATGTGTCTCTGTTCTTTCTGAGAAAAGAATCAGTAAAGTAGTCCTTTTAGTGTTGAACTGCTGTTTTATTTAAAGATGTTAGAAGATAGAGGTGTGTTTCTAGGAGGAAAACAATAGTGTTTTAAGGTTTTAAATATAGTTTGTAACTTCTTTGTGTTTCGTATTTCCTTTTAGGAAGGCACCGTGATTGAACCATCTTTCAAGTACATTCATATTTACGTTTCACACAACATTGAGTAATGTCTTATGACAGAGAGAAAAACCTTTAAAGTATACTTTACACAAAAAACATTGGAAACTGAATGTGTCTCTGTTCTTCCTGAGAAATGAATCAGGAAAGTAGTCTTTTAGTGTTGAACTACAGTTTTAGTTTAAAGACTTTAGAAGGTAGAGGTGTGTTTCAAGGAGTAAAACAAGAATGTTTCTCACTAGATTTTAAATGTAGTTTGTAACCTCTGAGCTTTATATGTTTCCCTTAGGAATGCACACTGATTGAACTTACTTTCAAGTACATTCACTTTTACATTTCACACAACACTGTGTAATGTGTTTCAATAGAGAGAAAACTACTTTAACAAAGACACTACAAAGACATTGGTAACTGAATGTGTCTCTGTTGTTCCTGAGAAAGAAATCAGGAAACTAGTGCTTTTAGTGTTGAACTGCACCTTTAGGTTAAAGACGTTAGAAGATAGAGGTGTGTTTCTAGGAGGAAAACAAGAGTGTTTCTCTCAAGGTTTTAAATGTAGTTTGTAATCTCTATGCGTTAATTATTTCCTTTAGTAATGCACACTGATTGAACTCACTTTCAAGTACATTCATCTTTACATTTCACACAAAATTGTGTAATGTGTTATAACAGAGAGAAAACTACTTTAGCATAGATGCTACACAAAACACATTGGAAACTGAATGCTTCTCTAACATCCTGATGAATGAATCAGGAAAGAAGTCATTTTAGTGTTGAACTGCACTGTTAGTATAAAGCCTTTAGAATATAGATGTACATTTCTAGGAGGGAAACAAGAGTGTTTCTCACTAGGATTTAAATGTAGTTTGTAACTTCTATAGGTTATGCATTTTCTTTAGCAACGCACACTAATTGAACTTACTTTCAAGTACATTCAACTTTAAATTTCGCACAACACTGTGTAAAGTGTTATAACAGAGAGAAAACTACTTTATCATACACGCTACAAAAAAAAAACAGATTGGAAACTGAATGTGTCTCTGTTCTTCCTGAGGAACGAATCAGGAGAGTAGTCCTTTTAGTCTTAAGTGTCATCTTAGTTTAAAGACTTTAGAAGATACAAGTGTGTTTCTAGGAGGAAAAGAAGATTGTATCTCACCAGGTTTCAAATGTAGTTTGTAACTTCTATGCCTTTTGTGTTTCCTTTAGGAATGCACACTGATTGAACTTACTTACAAGTACATTCACCTTTACGTTTCGCACAACACTGTGTAATGTGTTATAACAGAGAGAAAACTACTTTAACATAGACACTACACAAAACACATTGGAAACTTAATGTGTCTCTGTTCTTCTTGAGAAACAAATCAGTTGAGTAGTCCTGTTACTGTCAAATTCCCTCTTAGTTTAAAGACTTTAGAAGATACAGGTGTGTTTCAAGGAGGAAAACAAGATTGTATCTCACTAGGTTTCAAATGTAGTTTTTAAGTTCTTTCATTATGTATTTCCTTTAGGAATGCACACTGATTGAACTTACTTTCAAGTACATTCAATTTACGTTTCATATAACACTGTGTAATGTGTTATAACACAGAGAAAACTACTTTAACATAGACGCTACACAAAACACATTGGAAACTGAGTGTGTCTCTGTTCTTCCTGAGAAACAAATCAGGAAAGTAGTCCTAGTGTTGAATGGCACTTTTAGTATAAAGACGTTAGAAGATGGAGGTGTGTTCCTAAGAGGAAAACAAGAGTGTTTTTCACTGGGATTCAAATGTAGTTTGTAACTTCTATGCCTTATGTATTTCCTTTAGGAGCTCACACTGATTGAACTCACTTTCACCTATGTTCACCTTTACGTTTCACACAACACTGTGTAACGTGTTATAACAGAGTTAAAACTATTTTAACATAGATGCTACACACAACATATTGCAAACTGAATGCGTCTCTAGGTTCCTGAGAAATGAATCAGGAAAGAAGTCATTTTAGTGTTGAACTGCACTGTTAGTATAAAGACTTTAGAAGATAGATGTGCGTTTCTAGGAGGGAAACAAGAGTGTTTCTCACTAGGTTTCAAATGTAGTTTGTAACTTCTATGTGTGATGGGTTTTTTTTGTTTTGTTTTTTGTTTTTTTTTTTTTGTTTTTTGTTTTTTTTTTTTTTTTTGTAATGCACACTGAATGAACTTACTTTCAAGTACATTCACCTTTATGTTTCACACAACAATGTGTAATGTTTTATAACAGAGAGAAAACTACTTTAAGATAGACGCTACACAAAACATATTGGAAACTAATTGCATCTCTGTTCTTCTTGAGAAATGAATCAAGAAAGTAGTCCTTTCAGTGTTGAAGTGCCCTTTTAGTTTTAAGAAATTAGAAGATAGAGATGCATTTCTAGGAAGGAAACAAGAGTGTTTCTCACTAGGTTTCAAATGTAGTTTGTAACTTCTATGTGTGATTTTTTTTATTTTGTAATGCACACTGATTGAACTTACTTTCAAGTACATTCACCTTTACGTTTCACACAAAACTGTGTAATGTGTTATAACAGAGAGAAAACTACTTTAAGATAGACACTACACAAAACACATTGGAAACTGAATGAGACTCTGTTCTTCCTGAGAAACGAATCAGGAAAGTAGTCCTTTTAGTGTTGAACTGCAATTTTAGTTTAAAGATGTTAGAAGATAGAGGTGTTTTTCTAGGAGGAAAACAATAGTGTTTCTCACTTGGTTTTAAATGTAGAATGTAACTTCTATAAGTTATGTATTTCCTTTCAGAACACACACTGATTGAACTTACTTTTAAGTATAATCACATTTACCTTTTGTACAACACTGTGTAATGTATTATAACAGAGAGAAAACTACTTTAACATAGACGCTACACAAAACACATTGGAAACTGAATGCATCTCTATTCTTCCTGAGAAATGAATCTGGAAAGTAGTCCTTCTTGTGTTGAACTGCACTTTTAGTTTAAAGACATTAGAAGATGGAGGTGCATTTTTAGGAGGAAAACAAGAGTGTTTCTCACTAGGTTTCAAATGTGGTTTGTAACTTCCATGCCTTATGTATTTCCTTTAGGAATGCAAGCTGATTGAACTTACTTTCAAGTACATTCACCTTTATGTTTTGCCCAACACTATGTAATGTGTTATAACAGAGAGAACTACTTTAACATAGATGCTACACAAAACACATTGGAAATTGAATTCGTCTCTGTTCTTCTTGAGAATCGATTCCTTAGCATATTCTTTTTTAAATCCTATTATAAGGCCTGTCAGAAGCTGACAACATTAAGTATTCTTTATGAGATTTTTATCTAAATATAATCTGAATTATTTAAAAATTTGAGTTATTCTTTGATCTGTGTGAACTTCAATTGTTTTATTCTTCATCCATGTTTAATTCCTTTGATGCTCATTAAATCTCATGTGACTTTGTTTTATCCTTCTGTTTCCTGGGAGGGAAGGGTTGGGTTATGAGTTAGGTTTTGGTGCTGATGTTGATGATAACAAAGGAATCAGTATGTCAAAAGTTGCTAGACCTTGACTACAACCCTGTGTGGTTCTTGTCTTCCACTTCTTTCACTGCCAGCCCCCACCCCTTTCTCTCCTCATCTATGATAAGAGCCAGACTGATCTAAGAATCCCACAGCTAAAGAGGCTTTTCAAGGAAAACTCATTTGTTCAGCAACATCCCTAGATTCTTATGACCTGGATAGCCTACTGGACTATCATTTCGACCCTGGAATCAGTGTCCTGGGTCAATAAGAATGTACTGAGGAAACCCAGTCCAGCCTGACTACTGCTTAATTTGCCCTTCTTCAATCTCCTTTTCTGCAAAATAAAATCAATCAGTCAAACAAACAAACATCTTGGTAGACTGAATACCTTTCTGTACACATTTAAAAATCCCAAGGACTTGAGCTCTTTGTTTTTAAGCTGTTTTTGCCAGGGTTATAGGAGTTGAGTAAAGGAAGAACGGGCAATGAGTAGCAAAGACTCAGGACTTCACCTGAGAATGTATCTTCCAGGGCAGGCATGGAGAAGACCCTGATTCCTGCAGTGTGGGCAGAGAAGTGGAGAGCCTGAGAGAACACAGACTTCTCTTAGGTGAGAAAGTCAGAGAGAGGTCAGCCCTGTAGATGGCTGAGCAGATACCAGGGCTCATTAGACTGTAACTTCTCTTCTGCCACATGTGAGCTTTCAGTGGTGGAAATGGGAGTTCCGTAAGCAATTGCAGAGGGACTGAAGGGTACTTCCTGCTCTTGGAGAAGACCTTCCCAGCATTTTAGCCAGGTGTCTCACAGCTGACTCTAACTGCAGCTCCAGGGGAAATCTTAAGCCTTGAGCCCCTGCATGCACACAATATATATTTAAAGAGATATTGCATAAAGTAAACAATGTGTAACGTGGACCCCAAGACTACAGAACTGATTAATCCTAGTGGACTCTCCATCTTGATAATCTCAAAATAATTTTTCGCTTCAACCTTTCTATGTCTGTAGCTACAGCTTTTAGGATCCCAGGTATCCTGCTGCTGAGCCAGAGAATTGAATTCTTACCATTAATTAAAAGAGAAGAGCATTAAACTACGATAGAAACAAAACAGCATGCTCTTTTGAACACTGGCACTTAAGGAAAAGCAAGTCTAATTAGGGGAGGATGAGAGATTCTAAATGGGACTTGCGACCACTTTCAAGCTGAAAGCTGGTGGTTGCAGATGTCTTTAGCCCATTCTGTTTCATTGTTTCCATTCGAGCCTGAACCAGGACTCCCTTCTCTGCTCCCCCAAGCATTCAGTGTAGTTCACAGATGAAACAAAGATGTCATATATATATATATATATATATATATATATATAAAAGGAACAAAAAGGAGACAGATTTCTGGAATAGCAGGCAAGTGGGAAGAGGAGGGAAAACTGCCTCTTTTTTTGGAGACTCTCCTGCTGCTCACATGTTCAAAGAAAGTCCTTGAGCTTCAGTCTGTCAACATCCATGACCTTCACGAACACTATGACATTTGAGAAGTTTAAAAAAAAAAATGGCAACTTGGTTTTAAAGCAAAAGTTACGGAATTTTGAAAAACTTTATTGGCTAAGCTACTGTCATTGCCCTCATTGTTAATATTTGTTTTTAACGGACATTTACTGTATCTAAGACATGGCATTTACTGACTAAGGGAACTCTCATTTGACACAGCCCTTCCTTCCTTCCTTCCTTCCTTCCTTCCTTCTTTCTTTCTTTCTTTCTTTCTTTCTTTCTTTCTTTCTTTCTTTC
>JADRCD010204341.1:10188-22837 GCA_019843815.1 Montemys delectorum | reverse complement strand
AGAGAGAGAGAGAGAGAGAGAGAGAGAGAGAGAGAGAGAAAGAAAGAGAGAGAGACAGAGAGACAGAGAGAGACAGAGAGAGACAGAGACAGAGAGAGACAGAGAGAGACAGAGAGAGACAGAGACAGAGAGAGGGCGCTAGTTGCAGGAATTATAAAAAATGAATCTATCCTGTAAGCCCTCTTTCCCACTGGAGTAAGTTCTAATGCCGGTACCAGAACCGTCCGGCCTCAACACTAGGTCCCAGCAGGTTCTTGCTATTTTCTCTCAGCTAGCAGCAACATCTCGCTCACATGCAGTACTTTACACACCCCTACAATCAATTATCTAGCTAGTGCCTACTATCTGGTAGGTAATGCATGACTCTTAAGGCTTTAATATCCAATCAAGTTTATATAATAATAACATCACAATTTACAAGATACCAATACAGTAATTTCAGAACCAAATACAAAAGAATACTTTGACCCAATTAATTTAACCTTGTAAAAACCTTAGCCTGGCCCGGACATTGGTGGCACATACCTTTAATCCCAGCACTTGGGAGACAGAGGCAGAGGCAGGAGGATTTATGAGTTCGAGGCCAGTCTGGTCTACAGAGTGAGTTCTAGGACAACCAGGGCTACACAGAGAAACCATGTCTCAAAAAACCAAAACCAAACCAAAACAAAACAAAAACCAAAACAAACAAACAAAAAAACCCAAAACAAAAAACAAAAAAAAAAAATGCTTAGCCTGGTTATAACCACACAAGGTCTGACTTGTCCTCATTATCTGACTCCATGATGAAGATTCTCCTCCTCCTGCTCTCTGACCATTCTCCTCCTCCATCTCTAGCTCCACCTCTCTATTCCTGTCCAATCACAAGCCAGAGGAAATTCTGCAACAAGAGAGAGACAGAGACAGAGAGACACACAGAGAGAGACAGAAAGAAACAGGCAGACAGAGAGAGACATAGACAGATAGAGAGAGAGAGAGACAGAGGGACAGAGAGATACAAATGGAGGAACACAGAAGGAGGGACAGAGGGACAAAGGGACAGAAAGACAAGACTGGTGTTTCACCTGTTACCTGTTTTTTCTTCCTTTCTACTCCATCTGAGGCCCCTAGCCTTTAGGATGCTTGGCCCACATTCAGTGTGGGTCTTCTCTCCAAGATAAACCTTTCTGGAAACTTCTGAATAGACACACCTACAGGTGTGTTTCCATGGTGATTTTAAGTTGACAGTGAAGATGTTGATCTCACCTTCATTAGAGGAGACAGAGACCAGGAGTTTTATTTACTCCAGCCATATCTAATTCACTCACTCACAGATTCATTTTCCATAGCTGGCAGGCTCTTGAAATGCTCCCAGTCTTTCCACTTATGGTCACATATGCAGCCTCATAAATAAAATGCATTAATTAGGTCCTTATAACTTACTGACGTTACTCTTAGAGTGTGAGCCATGTAGCATCTTTTCATAAGAATAGTTTTGAAACTTGCTCACTGAGGCAATGCACAGGGACATGGGCTAGTTAGTTAGACTTTACAGCACACCACACCAAGTCACGTTTCCAAGGCCCAGTGCTCTCTAATCAAGATAGTGGACTCCTCTTCATCTTCCAGGTAAAAGCATGAACTATCAGGACAGGCATAAATTAGGATATTCATAAATGCCTTGGCTCATGCTAGCAAGCATAAAACAATTACCTACTTTACCTCAGTGAGACTTAATCCAGAATATAGAAAATGGTAGCTTGACTAAGAATGATCACAGGAAGAGCTACAAAGTGGTCCAAGAAACAGCCAGGCATATTAAAATGAAAAGGAAGACAGCTTATAAAACTAAATCTGAGATGTCTTGTGTAGCAAGAAACAAACAGCTTCATGTACCCAAGCAGGACCAAAACACATCACAGGGACAGATAGACTCCCAGAGACGGAGTCTTAGCCTATCTTATTTAAAAGGCAAAATGTCCACCTGAGAGACATCCTTGTCAACAAAGTGATTTTTCCAGAAGCATGAGTACATGACTTAGATTTCCACACACACATAAAAATGTCAGGCATGGTGCATGCTTGTAAGCTTATCACTGAGGAAGCATAGACAGGAGGAGTCCTTCCTTGGCTGCCCAGGCAGGCTAGCCTAATTGGTGAGTGGCATGCCAATGAGAGACCCTGTCACAAAAAAATTGTAAGTGGCATACTTGAAGATGACTCCTTAGGTTGTCCTCAGCTTTCCACACACCTGTCCATGCACATATCAGTACATACACATAAACACAGCCATGCACACACTGCATTCAAAAAGGTGGAAAGCAAGTTGAACATCAAAATGTATGCACCAGAGTTTAGCACTTAGCTCAGTGGTAGAGTGGTCCTTTAACAGGTGCAGGGCTCTGGGATTGGTCTTCTGTATCTTAACAAGCAAACAGACAAACACACAAAGTATATATTCAAAGTAGTAGAAGTCATGTAAAGTAGAAGCAAACATAATTACTTGGAAAATCAACCCAGCTTTTAACAATACTTACTTGGATAAATCAATAATTTGCACATCTTAAAATAATTTGAACTATCTTAAAAATAAGATGGTTCTTGGCAAAGGGCCTTTATCTGGGCACTCGAAGGAATGTGCAGGAAGGATCCAGTGTGTATGAGAGTGAGGGCCTTTGCTGCAGCTTTAGAGAAACAATGCCACTTGGGTGAGTACTCCCTAGGCTACCCAGGAGTATTCTTGCAGCATTCCCCATGCAAAAGTGCTGGGTCTATACAGACACACAGGAAAACTTGGGCACCTCACTGAGATGATGTGCAGGTCGAAGGCAAGGATGGCAGCCCTACACAGTGCTATTACCACTGTGAAAAACAGATAATTGGAGTTGTCAAGTCTGTTTTACAGGTGAGCCGATTATAGCCATATACAGGCTCTTCCAGGGCATGGGCTCGCCATCTGCAGACAGGAAATGAAAAGTCTTTATCTTGAATGTTAACTCACTGCTGACAGCATATCTGGGGAGGACCAAGTCTGTCTTGCCTGTTTTGCTGTCTGCCTGGGATGGACATAAGAGGTAGCTGGTTAGCAGCAAACATGAGAAACATGGGAATTATGGGAAGTGATGAATGACAGGTGACTCAGTCTGGACCCTGGCAGCCTCTTTCCCAACTATACTTAAAGGCTGTTTGGGAAGATTAAAGACTTTTCATATTTATGCTGAGGGTAATACTAGATATAATCTTGTGTATTTTTTTAGAAATGTCTTGATACTTCAAACTATTTTGTGAGTCTATTGTCATGGGAATAAACGGGCTTGCCACTTTATCTTGGACTTGTGCTGGGATTTTCTTTAGGATGGCCGATGGTCAGATGTACAAGGTCAGCATTTCAGAAGAGCATCCTGTGGTTCCGGTTGAAGACCCATCATGGCTTGTAGGATTCAAGAGGTCTCTTTGGCAAGTGGTTTTGGTCCTCAGAGCTGTCATCTGCACAGATCATCTGCCCCAGGCTCTGGAAGCAAAGTCACATCTTCATGTCTTTGCTCTGCACTCTCCTGCTTGTTTGCCTATTTGGCCTTAACATCTACTAGGGGGCAAAAAAGGAAAAAAAAAAACCCAAAACTCAGTATTCACGAGAACTCAGGACTGTGTTCCAGTTGGGATGCCTCCTGAAGGACAGTCCTCAACTTCCTGGGCCTGACAGGAATGCACTACCATGCAAGCAAGTGAGATGGAGCTCAGTCAGCTGAGTCAGGTAGAGCAAATACTTGAAGGGAAGTAGAGAAGTGCAGGACTTGAAGGGAAGGGGAGAGAAAGTGGAGCATGATTTTTCTGGCACTTTCCAGTCATCCAGACACTGTTGCCACTGCAGCCAAAGCAGCTGCTTTTGTCCTGAAATGATAAGGAAAAATCCAAGCAGCTTACTAGACCAAGGGTTAATCTCAAACTTTGTTGTCAATTAATCGTTTCCATGATGAATCTACTTAGATTCATTTTCCGATATTGGTTTAATTATGAAGCATGAACTAGTAATTAGTTATTGACTCTATGAAAAAATTATTTGTAAAGCATATATACTCTATATCTCACATGGTACACGTGAGCCGCAGAATGACTGGTGGTTTTTCAGAACAGCTTAGCCCATAGCTGTTCCTAAACATCTCTCTGGTGGTTGTAGTGCTACTCAGAAACAGCCGGCAATCCATCACGAGGAAAGAATGCTTAGAAGAGACCAGCTTTTAAATAGGCTTATATACATGGTGAAGTAATAGTTATGTCGCAGAGTCGAGTAAAAGTCAGAAGACAAAGTTGCTCTTTAGTCCCAAGGTAGCTCTAAAGGGGAAATTGATGAGTTTGGCATTTGCTTTGTGGTAATTATCTTTGGAGATGGGTCTCAGCCTGCCATCAGCATGCCACTAGGCAGGTCATGTCTCCTCTCTACACTTACATGTCTTCTCTAAAACCCACCTGAAAAATATAGTTAGGCACTACACTGCAAGACTTTGGTGAAGGTAGGCTGCATGGGCGACATCACTCCATGGTTCATACCCCCTAGTGACACTGAGAGCGGTCTCAGCTCCTGCGATTACATTATGTGACATTGCTACCATGACAGAGTTGCCTACTGATTTCTCACAGATGTCCCTGCTGCTGAGGGGCATGCATTTCGATTGGTGTCATTTCTTGAATACTTAAAATCTTGAAGTTGGGTATGGGGGAGCACACCTCTAACCTCAATCCTTTTGAGGGTGAAGGGAGCAAGATTGTGAGTTCAAGGCTAGCCTCTCTCCCAAATGCTAGGCAGTGACAGTGAGCTGTAGCCCTCAGTCACAGACATGACCATATGGAGAAAGGACCAAGCCCTGTAGGGTGCTGTCTTGCTCACAATTTTGGGTATAGATATTCAATAAATTTCATGAGATACTAAGTACTTTATCATAAGATGGGCTTTTAGTTCAATGATTTTTGCCCTGAGATACAACATTCTCAGCCTGTTTATGGAAGCTTAGGTTAAGATATGTTCAATAGGTTGAGTGTTAATGCATTTCTGATTTATTATATATCCAATGTTTCAATAAATTTGCTTTATTTTGTGTGAGCAAAAATCTTTATGCTGTCAGATGAAAAAATTATTTCTATATTAGAATCATTCTATAAGCTGATATTTGCAAAAAAAAAAAAAGATGGTTATCCTTGAAGGCATGGAAATAATGAATACAGAGATTAACATTAGATGCTTTTCTTCAAATTTAGTAACAGAAGTAGGGCTGACCTTAATATTCCTGTCAATTAGTCTTAAACAGGATGCTGGGAGTACCCACCAGGGGCAGCTGACCTCCACTGCTCAGCCTGCTCCACCTTCTTAGCTTGTTAGATATGGTGTCCTTTGCACCCGTGTGCCTAGTTGAGAGGAATGCCCTTCATTCTGTACACAGACTGTTTAAAGATGGCAATTTAGGTTATGTCTCCAGAGTTCACTAGATCCACCCCCAGAAAGGCCTGATTCATCTACCCCATCCCTGAAGATATGGCCAAATATGTCCTTTGAGAAGGGGGAGTTCCCCTTGAGTATCACCCAACCCTGTCACATCAACTGACTGCAGGACCATTGCAGGTGAATCCTGTCCCACTGAGGTCAGACAAGGCAGTCTAGTTATGGGAACAGGATTTAGAGGTAGGCAACAGATTCAGGGACAACCCCCCTCCAGTTCTTGGGTAACTAGAATGAAGACCGAGTTATACATCTGTGGGATGGGGTGGGTTGATTGGTGTAGCCCATGCTCTTGCTTTGGTTGGTGGTTCATATTCTGGGAGCCCCCAGCGGTCCAGGTTACCTCTGTTGGTCTTCCTGTGGAATCCCTATCCCCTTCAGGTCCCTCAGTCCTTTCCCTAACTCCTCCACAAGACTCCCCAAGCTCCACCTGATGTTGGCTGTGGGTCTTTGCATCTGTTTCCATCAGCTGCTGGGTGGAGCCTCTCAGAGGACAGTTATGCTAGGCTCCTGTCTGCAAGCATAACAGAGTATCATTAATAGTGTCAGGGACTGGTTTTTGCCCATGGGATGAGAGTCCCAATTTGGGACAATCATTGGTTGACCATTCCCTCTGTCTCTGCTCCATCTTTGTCGCTGCACATCTGGTAGACAGGACACATTTAGGGTCAAAGGCTTTGTGGATGGATTGCTGTCCTTATCCTTCCACTGGGAGTTCTGCCTGGCCACTTCAGGCTCCATACTGCCCACTGCTAGGAGTCTCAGCTAGAGTTACCCTGGGCCTCCCCCAACCTCCACCAGTCCCAGCTCTCTGGCAGGTCCTAGAGATTCCCTCCCCCAGCTCACCGCCAATTTTCCTTCTCTCTCCCCTGCTCTCCCTACACCTAATCCCCCTGCCTCGTTACCCTCCCCATCTCTGCTCCCACCCAGTTCCTTCCCTCCATCCACCTCTGCTGTCTATCTTATTTTCACTTCTGAGAAAGATTCATGCTTCCTCCCTTGGCCCTTCCTCATTACTTGGCATTTTTGGGTATGTGGGTTGTAATGTGGTTATCCTGTCCTTTTTGGTTAATATCCACTTATAAGTGAGTACATACATTGCATGTCCTTTTGGGCCCAGGTTACTCCATTTTTTCAGTGTCTATAAGAGGAAAAAAATGCAGAGGATGGCTTTGTTTGTCGCTTTCTCTTATGGCCACAAGATGGCAATGTTCTGAGCATCACTGTGTGAGTGATAAAGAACTGGGCAGAATTTCTGCAGATTAGCCATAGTATATGCGCTGCAGAAGAGCCTCAAGTGTGTGAATGGGAACCAAGCAGCAAACATGGGAAACCTGCTGTTTGCCTTTTGTCAGTAATCTGGAAGTGGAGCTTATGCCAAGGTTATAGTTCAGTGACCTTTCCTTGACTTGCCATTCAAAGATGAAGCTGTTGAAGCTTTCAGGAGAAAATAAGGGGGGATTTAAGGAGGTTGGGAAATGAGTTGGGGTTATGTAGTGAAGAGCACTGCACACCAGAGGAAATTTGATTTTGACACTCAGTGGGGCTTTTAAGTAGGAAGGTGGTGGGGATGCAGATAATTGAACTGTACTTAGGAAGGATAACAAAGTTAGTGCCTTAAATTCTGACACCATAGGAGGGAGCATGTTCAGCTCTCAGAGTCAGGCTGGCTAAGATCTCAGGATGCAGATCTTTAACACGAAGACTAAAGAAATGGTAGAGGAATGGAAGAAAGAGTTGCATTTTATTTAAAAGTAGTAAATATAGAGCTCACTGATTGTTTTGGATTTAGGAGGGGAAGGAGAGGAGGAGGAAAAGGAAGAAGAAGTTTACTTGAAGAATAGTCACATTATTTTAACTCAGTGAGTTATATCAGACAAAGAACTGATATTTTGGGGGAGAAAGTGATTTGTGGGCCTGGGGTGTGGTTCCTGTTAGATTACATTATCAGAGGGGAGAAAGTGAGTGCATGACCTAAAATCAGATTTGATGATTAGAATAATCTAGATAGAGAGCTAAAACTGTAAGCGGGCAAGTGCAGAGAGCATGTCAATAGTGGGGACTGTGTCTCTCCCCAGATAACAGTGTCAGAGAAGCATTACACAAGGGACTGGTCACGCTTGTCTAAAACAGGGGAAAGCCAGATACAATATAGACCAGGCCATGCCCAACACCTTACATGTCCTGGGAACCCAGTGAAACCTTACAGGAGGAATGCAGTGGGGGAGGGACAAAGTGCTTGCTGAAGGGAGTGGCTTACTGGAGAGGAGGCTCTTCCAACTCAAGTAAAGGTATTTATTTGTTGACTAAAGGGAATATTCAGTAGTGGTTCCGACTAGGTTCAGAGGTGGAACTCATTCATATTAATCCACAAATCTATCAACACTGCTGAGGCACTGGGGAGGAAGAAGTGAATAAAATAACCAGGACTTGACATGGAAAAGAAAGGTGTGTAAGAAGCACCCTGGACCACAGATGTAAAAATTGGTTGCTAAGAGATGGGCAAAGCAGGAGTTGCCCTAGTGAGATGGGATCTGAATGAAAATGAAGCATCTCCAGGAGTCTGTCCCCTCTCATCCCATCCTTTATCTCACAAGCATTCATTGTTTAGCTGTCTACCTCCCGATTAGGCTGGGGCTCCTCCAGGGAAGGAAGCCCTTCCTACAAGGTTGTTCTATGGATTTCTAACACTTGTAGTTAAAGGATCTGTTTTGTTCTTTGTTTTTTCTCTGAAATCTCAAATGAAAAAAAAATGTGTTTACACACACTCCCCTTACTCCCTGTACCTATCTGGTCTGGTTGGGTTGGAGAAATAGTCGGATCCTCTCGGACCAGGCATCTTTTTCATCTGCCCAAAAGAAGTGGAATATTGTTTATGTTTAACTGTTACGTCTCTCTGTCAAATTCATAGCCCAAGGCCAACTATAAACCTTTCTAAAATTAACTAGAGTGTGGTCTCTAAGACCCCATGAGTCAAAAATCAAAGCCTTGGAATGTTCCAGAACCACAGCCCAAATTAGTAGCCAAAGCTCATTGTGACAGCGTGTTCTTAATGGTCCTGCTGGTCATAGTTTTGCTCAGCCTCATAAATCAATGTCCCGTTTCCCTCCAGGGTTACTAGATCTACACCTGAATACTAATTTCCCCTTTAGAACTCCAACCATATTTGGAATTGTGGCTGCCTTTCAGTTATGAAGACTATTAGAGTGAACCAGCCCTCATTCTTGTTCTGGAGAGGTTGGCCAGGTGGATTTTCCCTGGCCTCAAAACTGGCATTCTTCAGTTCTATATCTGGCTTCACAAAACATTTGATAACAGGGGAAATTTTCTTAGTATTTCCCACACCACATCTTTACGTTCCATACGTACTTTTTAACATCCTTCTCTTTGTACCCAGAACATATTCCCTTCATACAAAATGGAATCTTTTGACAGAATTATATAAGCTTAAAAGCACAGTGAGAAAGTTTGTTATAGTTTGTTATATAACCAAAGGGCTTCCAGAAGAGCATGAAGACTATACACCATCTTGACACCACAGGGCCTTGATGAATGCAGCCATTTTAGTGCTACCAAAGCAGATTGGACTCTGTTCTCTCTCTCTCTCTCTCTCTCTCTCTCTCTCTCTCTCTCTCTCTCTGTCTGTCTGTCTCGCTCTCTCTCTCTCTCTCTCTCAAATGTCAGGAGATATTCATTTATATTATAGTTTATATTTTGTTATATTTTAGTGGCAAGAGCAAAGTCATTTCAATTTATGGCAATTTAAAATATTTGCTCTTCTCAAAATGGAAGGGAAATTAGCCAGTCTGGTGGATCAGCATGCTTGGCAATATGTCTCCATGTGTCAGCTTGCTGCTCTCTGCACCACCTGCTTGAGTCCTCATTGGGGACAAAGACCAATGAGATCACTGCAGCAAGCTATAGATCTTGGCTGAGTTCAAGGGTCTGCTTTTGCTTGGTAATGAGGAGAGTCTCTGGAAGCTGGGCAGTTGGAAGCTGTCACCTCTCAGGGACAGATGAGTGATCATTATTGTTTTGCATCTCGATAGGGTTAGCAGCTTTTATTGGTGACTCCTCAGCTCTGAGAGTTTGCTGTCCACCCTGTTTTATGGGCAGAGCTCTGGAGAAATGTGTTGTGCTGCAGAATAAAGCCACAGCAGTTTCCCCCACCTTTCGTAGCACACTGGCTTTACCTGCCTGAGCAAACTTAACAATGGGGACAGGAAGGTGCTTTTCAAGGTGGCTTTGGCTGGGGACATAAACTCCTTTTTGACGTTGACTCAGCCTGCATTACCTCTGAGAATACTCGGTAACAACCCTAAGTACACAGCAACACTTCCAGTCTGTGCTGATTTTGATTAGAAAGACAAGTCTGGAGTTTAGAAGTAATAACTGAGAGGAAAGAAAAAAAAATCAGGATGCTCTTAGGAGAACTGTTTTTATTAGCCAAACTTGTAGCGAGGAAGGTTCCAAGGTTTTAGTCATTGCTGCATTAAAAAAAGAGAGAAAAAGAAAGGGGAGAAAATAATATTCTTCCCGAGGAACAACTATAAAATTACAGAATTGGAAAAGACCTTAAAGAGATTCAGCTCCAAACCATCATCTTATGTGATAGTTACAAGTTAGTAATGAAGACACAGTTCCTCCCAAAGTAGGAAGAAAATGCCAACGCTGCAGTGAAGAGGTGCACACAACCCTATGCTATGAACATGTGGGTTTGCTCGGTATTTTCAAAAGCACCAAGGGCCATGGTGCTTCTGGACTTGGAGCCCAATGCTTGTCTGGTATGTCTGAAGTCATCAGTGCCATGCCCAGCAACACACAGCATAACACAAAACGCAACCTGATGAAGAATAACAGCAAAAGCGAGGAACCGTGTGCGTGTGTGTGTGTGTGTGTGTGTGTGTGTGTGTGTGCACATGCGCATTTATGGGGTGTGTGTGTGTGTGTGTATGTGTGTGCGTGTGCGCATGTGCATTTATGGTGTGTGTGTGTGTGTGTGTGTGTGTGTGTGGGTGTGCGCATTTATGGTGTGTGTGTGTGTGTGTGTGTGTGTGTGTGTGTATGGGTGTGTGCATTTATGGTGTGTGTGTATGTGTGTGTTTATGGTGTATGTGTATGTATGATATGTGTGTATGTGTGCATTTATGGTGTGTGTGTATATATGCATGATATGTATGCATGTTTACAGTGTGTGTATATGTATCATATCTGTGTGCATTTATGGTGAGGGTAAATGTATGTGTGTATGTGTGTGCATTTATGGTATATGGTATGTGCATATTATGGTATATATGGTGTATGTATGTATGATATGTGTGTGCTTATGGTGTGTGTGTATGGGTGTATGTGTGTGCGCCTACACCTTATAATATTTATCTTTCGGTGAATCAAAACTTATGAATCATTTGCTGCACTTCCATTTGAATATGAGTATGTACATTGTCAAATTTCTCACCTCATGGGCCAGTGGCCTCTATTTCATAGCCTGTTATGTAACACTTAGATATATTTCCACAGGATTTATTTCTCTCCACAATATAACCAGAACCTCCCTTTCCAGCTGTTGGGCCAAATGCTTTGCTTTAAAATTTGTCTTTGCTTTTGGCTCTTTACTTTTCTCTCTCCAGATAGGTGGCAACCCACTCTCTGCTGTACCCAAATTCACATCTATGGTTTTAATCATTACAGTTCTGTTTTATTTGCATAAGATTTCTTTTTCTCTTTAAACAGAGTGCTGTTCTGTGCTGATAATTTTTCTAGTAACATTTTTAAAAATATAAAACTTTGGATAATGCATTTAAATCAAACAACTTCATCTTAATATTGTAAGAAACACATTCTCTAAAATGAATCTGCACAAATTTCCAGCTGGAATGGGTCCTTTGGGACACTGCTGGCTGGATGGTAAGCCAGTGCTGGGATAAATTCCACTTCCTGTGCCATGAAAATATGCAGGCCTTAGAGAGGATAGCACACTGGGGCTACAAGACTCAGTTCATACATCACCGCTGGGTGGGGACTAACAGACAGGGTGCTGCCATTCATTTCCTATGACTGCTGCAGCGAATTATTGGACATTTAGTGGCTTCAAACAATACAATTTAACTGTCTGCCCTGTAGGTAGACCCACGACTAGCCTCAGTACAGGAAAGTCAAACCCTTGGCAGGCCCCATTCCTTGAGAAGCTCTGTGGAAAATTTCACTGCCCCATTTTACCAGCCTGCAGAGGCTGCTGGATTCCTGTGCTCATGGCCCCTTTATCTCAGCTTGGTTTTCTTCTCTCATCTCCCTCTCTGAATTTGATTCTCTTACCTCCTTCTTCCACTTGTAAGAATTAGTGTGATGATATGGGGCCCAGACTATCCCTGTGTCATTCCCTTAATTATGCCTACATCTCCCCCTTTGCATAAAGTAGTGAATGAGCCACTACATTCCAGGGACTAGGGAGGAGGACAGGGAATCATGTAGACTTGCCTGAAAGCAAGGGAAGCAAGGGAAGAACAATCCCTTTCTCTGCTTTGACAATGGGGCTTTGCAGAAGGGTAGAGTTACTAGGATCTTTCAGACAGGACACATGCAAAATTTAAGGATTGGCATTTGTGGGTGCTCTCTGAAGCCACCCCCCTCTAATTTTCTAGTAACACTTTTAAAAATATAAAACTTTGGATAATGCATTTAAATCAAACAACTTCATCTCTCCCCCATCTCCCTCTCCCCCTCCTCCCCTCTCTCTCTTTCTAATTCTTGGGATGTTCAGCTCACTTGTTCAGAAATTCACAATTACATCTGCAATGGTTCCTTCCAAGCATTTATAACTTGTTTGTGCCCTGAGAGGTCTTTTGAGTTTCAATCTTTAAAGAATCTCTTCTATACTATTTTTTTATTTTAAGTGTCTCTATTATTAGATTAGACTAGAGACAAGGGCTTAAAAGATTCATGAATTCAGACCACAGTGAGGCAGGGAAAATGGAACATGTGAATGCATGGAAGAAGAAGGATGATGATGATGATGAGGATGAGGAGGAGGAGGAGGAGGAGGAGGAGGAGGAGGAAGAGGAGGAGGAGGAGGAGGAGGAGAGGGAGAAGGAAGAGGAGGAGGAGGAGAAGAAGAAGAAGCAGAAGAAGAAGCGGAAGAGGAAGAAGAAGAAGAAGAAGAAGAAGAAGAAGAAGAAGAAG
>JADRCD010204340.1:12889-25749 GCA_019843815.1 Montemys delectorum | reverse complement strand
AAAAAGAAACGCATTTTGCTGGAGAGATGGCTCAGTGGTTAAAAGTGCTTACTGCTCTTGCAGAGACCCGGGTTTTATTGACAGCACTCACATCAGGCAGCTTACAACTGCCTTTAACTCTAGTTTCAGGAGACCCCACACTCCCTTCTAGCCTCTGTGGGCTCCTGTACACATGTGGTGCACATAAACCCAGACAGGCATGTGCATATACACAGATGCACATAGATATAATAAGTAAATAATCTTTTTAAGCAGTTCTTGTATAAAGAAAAGGGAAGGCATTCAATGTGTACAGTCTGATCGCCTGATGCTTGGAACTCCAGGTAAGATTATTTTCAAGAGAAGGATGTGGTGTGGGCTGATGTGGTGGTATAGACTACTAATGCCAGCCCTTGGAGGCAGGCAGGTACATCTGTGTGAGTCAAAAGACAATCTGGTCTACATAGTTCTAGACCAACCAGGACTAATATGGATACTCTGTCTATAGAAGGAAAGGGATCAATTTGGGAAGCATACATTGACAAATACAAGGGGGCAAAGATGTCAGGTACAATGTGGTCTAGGTACACATATGTCTCTAGGACTCTTATTTCAAGCATGGTGTGGTCCAGGACTATCATATTCCATTTCCACTGCTTTCCCACAAGGGGCTTCATTCCCAGGATTACCTAAACTAGGGATCAAGGTAGTCATGAGGTGCTCCAACCTCACATCTCACAACTTTAGCAGTGCCTGTACATAGGGAACCACCTTTTCTGGGACAATCCAAGAAAACATCCCAGATGGAGTCTTTTGAGTTTCTTTTGCATTGCTGTAGGCTATGTCCTCATCTCTGAACTAATTCCTGCATTCTAGAATGATGTGTGCCTCCCCATATTGTTAGGCCCTACCAGTCTCAGACCCAGCAATAGTGGTACCTGCAAGAAAACCTAGGCGCTTAACCTAGAAAATACGTGAAATGGATGTGGCCAGTGCATGGGTAAAAGGGCTTACTTCCCCACCTGCTAAGCTGTCTTAATGAGGAAAAGGTAGTGGCAGATTTGGAGTCAATGGGCTACTGCCTGTTTGTTACCCTTGGCTCCTTTCAGATATGCAACAGTCCGCTGAGTTTTCTTTTGCTAACCTAAGGGAATCCCTGTGCTTCATTGATGTCTAAGTTCTAATGTTGACATGTTAAGAAAAAAGTGTATCAGACCCATTGCACATACTTGGTTAGGCAGCCATTAGGGAGGGCCCTTATCAAAGGGAGCTTCAGAGGGTGTAGCTCCCACTCCTGTGTCTTTCAGTGAGGTTGACTTGTAGGGTCTTGCACAGTGTAGCAACTAACCCGTCATGGTGGGAGATCTTTTACTATACTCTATGGTCTCTCTCACTGTTCCTTTTGTTTTTGAGACAAGGTCTCACTTTTTATCTCAGGCTGCTCTGGAAGCAGCCTGTGCCTCACTCTCTGAGTGCTAGGGTTATAATGAGCTACTGTGCTCAGCTCTCTCAATTTTTTGAGTAGACTCTTGATATATTGGCCTAGGTCCCTGGAGTGATTATAAAAGAAAATGAAAGGCTGGAGATATGGTATACGTGATAGGATGCAGATGTAACTCCCGTGCTAGGATGCTTGCCTACAATGTGCAAAACCCTAGATTCAATCCCCAGACACACTTTAACTGTGCATAATGGTGCAAGTCTGCATTGGCAGCACTTGGAAGGCAGAGGCAGGACGATCAGAAGTTCAAAGCCATCCTCAACTACATAACCAATTCAAGATCCACTTGGATCTTCATCTCCAATAAAGAAAAAAAAAAGTCAAGGAGTTTAAACAGATTTCTCTGTTGTAAATGTTACCTCAAAAGAGCTGAATACCTGAGCACAAATACAGATATCTCTGTCAAGTGTCTGGATGCCCAACTTATAATGTACATAGCAGAGGGAGACAGTTATGTCATACTTGTGTGACACCAACATAATTCAGCAAACACCCCCTGCCTGTGACAGTGACAATATTATTGAAGTATCCTTCCTTTCGAGGAATTGAGGAGTGCCCAACTCTGCACAAAGAGTCAGGTCTTCCTGCGTGAAGCACTCCTGTGCTGCCTGGAATGAACTGCCAAGGAAGAGATGGACTTAGCCTGTCTCTTCTGGCAAGTTTTATCAACTATACTTTACAGACCAGTGTGAAATGCTTAAGCAGCTCAGTGGCTTGCCTAGCACCAGACATCCAGTATGAAATGGGCAACGGCAGTGCCTCTGTACTCTTTTCTTCTGACAAAATCCTGGGCATATTTTAAGGATAAAGATGTGTTTTTGTAATTAGGACCTTAGAGTCAGTTTAAGTTTAACAAAAGCTGAAATAACATGAGGTCTACACAGAGAAATGAAGGCAGGGTTTAGCAGGTGGTGAGGTATCCTTCCCAGGGCTGGCTATAGGATCTTATTTGATTTTGTTATTGCGTTTGTTACTTAGCTTGTCAGAACCCATCTTCCTAACTATGGGACAGTGGGGTGTGCAATGATAGAAGCAAAAATAAGGGAGGGATGCTATAAGTAACTTCGTGGGAAGAGAAGGGTGATGCTTAACTCTTTGTCTTTACTGTTTTACACTTTGCATAAGTGTGGTACATGTATGTATTTGTCCTGGGTATTTACATGTGAACATGCAGATGTGAGTGCATGTATGTACATGTATATCCTGAAGCCAGAGGTCTATGTCAGGTACCTTTCTCAGTAATTCTCTATTCACTTTTAAAGGCAGGATGTCTTATAGAATCCGGTGTTCGTTGGTGGCAAGACTGGCTCGTCAATGAGCTCCAATGATCTGCCATCCTCTGTCTCCATACTCAGTACCAGTGCACTGCATCTCCCTTTTACATGGATCTTGGGGATCTGAACTTGCATGGCAAGAATTTTACCATCACCATAGCCCCCACATGCTGTATACTGTCAAGATAGCCAATGTGTGTGTATATGTAGTGTGTGTGTGTGTGTGTGTGTGTGTGTGTGTGTGTGTGTATGTGTGTGTGTTCTGAGTAATTGAATAAAGGAACATTGTGAAGTGACCAAAAGATGAATTCGTTCTTCCAAAGCAAAACAGAAGAATGGTTCCGATCCATCAGCAGGCAACCCAATAATCTGTGATAGTATGCTTTTGAAGTTCAAGTTCTGGGCTGCCTGGAATTTTTGAGAATGGTTCTTACTGAAATAGGCTTGGAAGCCAGTGGCCTCTGCACCTGAGGTTCAGAGGGGCCGTCAGACCGTCTTCTCATAAGGAAGGTCCTGAGTCCTAGCACTCACTTTATACACCTCCCCTGTGGCTCCTGCTCATTGCTCAGACCCAAACCTCTCCCTCATCTTTCCTTCCTTCCCATTCCTTCTGCTTTTAGCAAGGCTGTCTCATCCAGCTTCCATGCACACAGGAACTTTCCCTAACATGATCCAACTGCTGATCTGCTATCGTTTACAGTGGCTTCCGAGAGAACCACTTTCCTTCCTCTTCATCTGGAGTGGATCTGATGTCATAAAAGTGACTGTGAATGGTGAATGTCTTGTTAACTGGAAACCTCATAGATGAGAGTGTGGGCCTGGTTGACAGCACACCCTTTTGAAGGCAGGCAGGGTAGCCTTCTTGGGGGGGGCATGCAGAGGGTAGGGGAGACTTTCTAGGGATGGTGCAGGATCCCCACAGTAAAGATGGCAGAGAATAAAGAGTACAGGAGCAACATTTGGTATTGTTTGGTACCACAGTGATGTAAAAACCACCTCTCCTAGCCACAGTCTCCTGGATTGCACTGAGGGCCATTTTAGATTTGTTTGATTCTAAAGTGGCAAAGGCTTCTCCTTTGTGTCTGGGGTACTTTCAGTAACTGCGCCTGGAATCACCAATTGATGTCCAAAGTGAAAATTTGGAGTCTTAAAATATTTAGATGGGCCCTGCATCTCTCTTAGCTTTATTGTTCAATCAAAACAGAACTGAATCAAAGAACAGAAAAGAAAATGTGTATACCCCCATGCTTGTGTCTTATATATATGTACAACTATGTACATATATCAGTGTACTATGAACTTGTCAAGTGCTTGCTTATCCTTAGCCTGCAGCAGAGGGCAGACTTTCCTACCTTATAAACACCACAGTAAGCAGCGGTAAAGGCCTCAAGACACACAAACATCCAGACACAAGAATGTCCGGTCGATAAAATGGTACACTTGCTGGTTGACTAACACCAGTGATTTAGGGGGAGAAAGTGAAAGCACTCCCCAGTTATTAATGCACTCATCAGCTTTTCCAGAGAAATGCCCTAATGGCCATTAAATCTGGCAGTGATTCCCAGTACTCACATCGACTCCAGGTGAAGGAGCTGTGCTTAGCTCAGCACCTCCATGGCCAGTAGCAAACAGGAAGTCTGTGAGTCTGCAAAGTGTTCTCAGGATGCTAAGCCCAAGTCTCACCGTGGAGAAGTTTATGAAGCTTAGGGGAAAGGACAAGATTTGATAAATACATGTGGGAAGCTTTTTCCTCTGCCATAAAGGGCTATTCTCATCAGCTTTGAAGAGAGAGAGGTGTCCCCACCCTTCACATATTCCTTCCAAGAGTGAGATAAATATTCTTTGCATTTGGCATTTTAGAGTCAAAGAATTCTCTAGACAAATGTATGCCAAGCAAAGAGTTGACCTTTATATTCTTCAAATTGGAAGAAACATGAATAGCTATGGCTGACATTAAAGTCTTTACATCGCAACCCACAGGGCTGATCTCAGGTACCCATCATTGCCTCATAGCTCACACTCAGCAAGCAGGTCCTAGGAGGATAAAGATGCCCAGGTGGATAACTTCACAACTTTTTGTCTGTCTTTCTCCTCTTCCCTATGCTAGTATGAAGAAGGAAAAAAGCGGAGGAAACCTAACTACAGTAGCGTGGATCTCTCGGAAGTCGAATGGGAAGACCGAGACGATGTAGTAAGTGACCCTTTCAGACCTCATTGTCAAGGACAATAATAACCATGAAGGAGAGCCCAGAGGTTGGTCCAGAGGACAACAGAGGGCTATGAAGACAATAGACCCTTCCCTTATAATTGGAGCTGTATAGCTCTCCTGCCAGCCTGCTGAGCCCATACCCAGCAGGCTCTGGTTTCCTCTGCAGCTGATTCATTCCACTTCATCCCAGTATAATTGTTAGGACTTGCCTTACCATCTTCAGAGAATCCTGTTGCTGGGCAATAGGAGACCCAGTAACTACAAAGGCATGGCATCTACAGTCCAATAAGACAGGATCCCAGATGGACAGAATGAACTTGTTAGGTCTACATGGACACAACTCTGTTGCCAAAGAGTAGCAGAGGAGTTTGAAGGCCCACTTTCCCCATGTATGATCAGCCTCCCGGCCCCACTGCTACCTCCACTCCAATTCCTACATCCTGAGCTTCTACCTTTCCCATGGGATGTTACAAGAAGCCATTTGACATCCTATATTATCTCCTCTTGCTTTATAGAAACAGGGCTGGCATCCTAACTCCCTGGTTACTGCTTTCTTCATTTTTCATAGCCTCTGCTCTGTGAATGGCCTTGGATAGCAGAAAGCTCAGGTCTTTCTCCCTTGCCCATAAAATGCAAAAGCCATATCTATTAAAAATTTAACCTAGCCCTATCTGGTTAAACTCAAGTTCAGACAAAATAAAGTTACCATTCAATAACAACTACCGCCTCATCTGCTCCCCTTTTCCTATCTGCCACTGCTTTGACATCATGGAGATTCAATGGCCAGGAAGTTTGCTGTCTTCTCTTCCTCAAGCACTGTGACCAGGATCCTGGTGGATTCTTGAGGTAAACTGTACCTCATGTGCTCTGCCCAATCCCTGCACCATTGTGGACAGCTACACTGCCAGGACTCAAATCTCACATGTGTGGAGACTGTCTCTCATGTGTGGCCATTACTGCTTCCCCTTATGGTTGTCCTCACAGATGCTTTGAGGATTGAATATACTGGTCTAATGAAAGATAAAAAAAAAAGTGTTTATACCATTGTGTAGCATCGTGAGGATGCTGGGAATGGGCCCTCTGGGATTAACAGTGCTAATTCCTACTCTGGTCCTTTGAGACTAGCTTCTGCTCGCTTTCTCTTCTATGGTCACCATTTCCCAAGCTGTTTTGACCTCACAGGATGCTCTCTGCTCCTTTCTTAGAAGTGTTGGGGTTTACCATAGTCAGGATTCTTCATGTTTTCTGTTGTAATCTTGGTCATACTAACCAGTACTTGGCAAGTCTCATTTCCCTCTTCTTATCCCTTGTGCTCCTGCTAGTCCTGTTTTGGGTGGGAAGGGGGCATCTCCTTTTGCTATTCATGGATCTGAAATGATTTTTGTCTTCTTATCTCATTTTTCTTTTATGAGTGGAGTTTCAAGTATCAGATTCCCAGCATGCACTTCACTGACATCTAACTTACAAGACTAGGTTCTAGGTGTCTAGTCTCAGAATTACTATATTCTTCTTATGTACAAATTGGGCTCTGGCTATCTTTTGTCTGGTTCTCTTGGGGCAAGAAGCCCAAGGCATTAGTTCTTTTAATATCAATGTGTTTGACATAGGAAAACCTAAGCTACCATCTCTCCTGTGGATCTGTGCCCAAAGGAACTATTGGAGAATTTTGGAAATCTGTGTAACACATTCTCTTATGAGGAATTCACAGAGGCCCTCATAGCCATGTGCTAATGTAGAAGCTTGCAAATAAGTAAGGAAGGGCAGGGTTCAGGACACCGTCGGTATAGGACTGTGGAAGTAGCATGTACTGGGTCACATCAGTGAAGTCTTGCTGGATGCAGAGAACCTGGATGCAGAGGACCGGAGCATCCTACTTCTCATGGACAGCCAGGCTCTTGTATAGTTTAATGAACACATTTATAGCATAGACCCTGCTGCATACTTCCAAAAATGATGCACTATCACATATGTCATTTGAAAATTTTGCCAAATTGTCTGGCCAGGGTTAAAGTGAAGGGGCTGAAAAGATGTCTCCATTGGTGAAGTGCTTGCTGTGCAAACAGGAGGCCTGAGGTTGATCCCCAGCACCCATGTGAAAAGCCAGCCAGGAATGGTGCAATTCCAGTTGTAATTTCAGTACTGGGGAGGAGGAGCTTGATCTCATCTAATGGGTCCCAGCAAGAGATGCTGCTCTGAGGGATAAAGTCCAACTTTAAACTCTGGCCTTCGCCTCTCACAAGTGCACAAACCCACATATACAACCACTTGCACATACATGTACCTGTACATACATATACCTATACAGACACACATACAAACATACACAAGAGAAATGTAGGGCACATAGAGAAGTGTGCATGTGACTTCTGTTGTCACCATAGTATCATGTATCGTGTCAATTGTTGTGGAAAGACAGATATTTAGGTGACCCATGCATCAGCAATGTCTGTGTAACCAGAGAGGATCATCTCCAGGAAAACAAAAAGTATCTTAATTTCCTTTTAATTTTTATTTTCCCTCCTTCTTTTCCTTCTTCCAGCCCCTTCTAACTATCTTCCCTCTACCCTTCCAACTCTCAATGTGATAGTCTCTTTTTCTTTGATTATTACTAATATATATGTACATATATTATATATATTTGTATATATATTTATATATTTGAGTGAGTATATGGATGTGTGTGAATGAGTATGTGTATACACAAATACATATAAATACAACTTGATGAGTCTGTTTTTATTGTTTGTGTGAATATGGTTTCAGGGCTGAAATTCCAGGAGATGCCTGAAGGAATTAAGAATGGTTTTCAGTTTTATTCCTGTTACATTTTAGTCATTGCTGAACTTTCCACAGTGAACATGATTATTTCTATAAATAGAAAAGGCTCATATAAGTCACAATAGCTACCAAATAAGGAACTTTTCTTGGGTACAGTCCCACCCTCAGTGTAATGATGAGCTCATTTATTTCTCATGACAGTCCCATCAAGAATTATCCCCATTTTGCAGTTAAGGACACTGAGGCATGGAACTTATGTCACAGTCTGTCTTAGCATTTCTGTTGCTGGGAAGAAATGTTATAACCATGAAACTCTTATAAAGGACAAGATTTAACTGGGGCTGACTTACAGTTCAGAGGTTTACTTTCGTGACAGAGAGCATGGTAGTGTACAGGTAGACATAGTGCTGAAGAAGGAGCTGAGAGTTCTACATTTGTATTATGAGGCAGCAGAAAGGGCAAATCAGCCACACTGGGTCTGGCTTGAGCATCTAAAACCTCAAAGCCCACCCCCCAGAGGCCTGACACACCTCCTTAAACAGAGCCCCATCTACTCCAATAAGACCACATCTCATAATAGTGTCACTGCCTATGAGAGCCATTTTCTTTCAAACCACCACACATCAGTCCAAAAGGTACACATCAGGCTATTTTGACCCCTAATCTGTGTCCTTGACATACCCATTTTAGTGTGCCATAGATAAGGTCCTAGAATTCCAGTGTGCCTGAAGACTCCATTTGGTATCCACACATGTGGTGAGTTTTATAAAGTGACTACAAAGTAAATGTCCATCCTTATGATGGTGTTACGGGCTTTTGGAGCACAAAAAAGGAGCCTTTTCTTGGGCTAAATATGGCAGATACATATATACTTACCCATTGTCCAACCCACACCACAATCATCCAAGCCTGTGGTCTCTAAATTTCTTGCCTCACAGTAGTGAACAATGAAGATCAAACGATATCAGAAGGGCAAGCAAGTGAAGTGGTTTCTTTAAAATTTATGTATGTATGTATGTATGTATGTATGTATGTATGTATGTATGTATGTATTTTGTATGTATGCCTGCCTGACAGAAGAGAACATCAGACAGAAGTGGACACCAGATCTCACTATAGATGGTTGGAGTTGCCATGTGAATGCTGGGAATTGAATTCAGGACCTCTAGATGAGAAGCCATTGCTCTTAACCACGAAGCCATCCCTCCAGCCCACAAGTGAAGTATTACTGTGAAGTAAAGTGAATCCCCTACACCCCCTTGCAGCAAGAAAAATTCTTGAAAATGAGCTACCAAGTCCTACTTTGGAAAGAGGCTGCATATAAATCGTGCATCCAGTTGGAGCAAATTCAATTTTGTTTGAATTGTTAGTTGAACATATGTTAACTGGCCAAGTAAAAGTATGCAGTCTCAGGAAAAAGCACATCCATGGGAGAAAAGCACAAAAGGTTTAAGATTGTGTAGAGGTCCTTGTAAAGTATTAGTTTTCTTGGAGCTCTCTGTGGTTTGAATATACACTTAGATCTTTTATTTTCTACAACCCTGATTGATTGCTCATAGAATGTGGGGCTACCTTGCTCTGAATTTTTAATCAATCTTACATCCACAACACTATGGATTCTATTTCTAACCCAACTGGAACCCATGTGGTTGCAATGTAAGCCTTTCTCCTACTGCCCTCAGAAAGCCCACACTTCTTCCCATGAGTCTCATGGAAAGTATCTCCAGAGCCCTTTCTTCCCAAAGCCCTATGAGGGTCTCACCTTGCGACATACTCTGAGACCTTTGGTCACATATTCCCAAGGCCTTTATTCTTTATACAATGTTGTCTTTTCTGAATCTCATGCTTGATCCCTTGAACCCCAAACCCCTTGAGCCCAAGATTGAGCCCAAGCTGATGTAGAAAGGAAGGGGATTTGTGGTTGGGGCTCTCTGTGCCTGCCACTTTCATGTACTGGTTGGATGCTTTCTTGGTAAAGAAACGGCTATTTACCTGCCCTGTCTCACATCCCTTCCATCTTCAGGCTTGATTAGGTAACTTATAATTAGGGGCTCAGAGGAACAGGCCTCTGAAAGTTGAAAGCCCTGTCCTTACATGAACAATAATTCACCACCAGGAGAATGGGCTGTCATTACATAAGGAGACTCAATCTACGATTACCACTCTATCTTCTGGGAAAGCTTCCTTCAGTGGGCTCTTCCTAAGAGGGAAGAGCAGCAGACCTCGGGTGGAATGAGCATCCAGCATTAATTGGAACATGATACTAGAAAAGCAGGTGCTTTGATGGGTTGCACAAGCTGAGAATTCTCAAGGACTCCAGGGAAGCATGTGTGAACCAGGTACTAGGGTACATCCCAGAGGCTGATCAGGGGCAAAACTTTTATATCCCTAGAGGAGGTTTTGCCTTTTATGGTATTCATCTCATTGTGATGAGTGCTGTCTCTGTGGCCACTGCATATCATGTGCACAGATGCCCAGGATCTGATAGGGAACACAAAAGGTACTGCACACCATTGGCCCTTACTTGCCTTTCTTTGGGTGTGCTAAGTCAAGCATCTATGCATGTGATTTTTAATGACAGCTTAATCAGCTAACATATGGACACACAAAGATTATTTTTAAAGTTTTCCTCTGCCAAACCCTTTTCATTTTCCCCAGATGTTCATGATTACAAATCCAGGCAGTGGCAAGTTCAAAGGCTGTTCAGAGCAGCACCAACAGTCATGTTTTTCCCACTTTCTGCAGGGAAGACCAGATTGTTGTTGCTCACCATTCTTGTCTGAGCTCTGTGGACCTCCCTTAGGTGTGGGACTTCTTGTATGATTATGTGCACAGAATTCTTTGCAATACACAGCCATTAAGATAGAAGAGTGTCTTTTCTAGAATGTTCCAGCCTTGCAAAGTACATTTCAACCATTAATCTCTTCCTTCCTCCATTAGTTAGGACAGAATATCACCTTCCAATGGGTTCTAGATCCCAGGGATTAAAGTGTATGGAAGAGCTTGTAAAACCACAGACAATGACATAGTCAATGTCTAAAACTTGATCTTTGAGAAATCAAAAATAAAAATATATATAATTTTATATTAATAATAAGATAGTTAATTTTATCCTCTGATTTAGGTAGCAGAGGTTAGGAATGTGTGTGTGTGTGTGTGTGTGTGTGTGTGTGTGTGTGTGTGTGTGTGTTTAGGTATATACACCACATGCATGAAACAAATCCCTTTGAACCTAGAAGAGCTGGCGTCATAGGTGGTTATAAGCTACCTAGTGAGGGTACTAAGAACTAACCCCGATCCTCTGCAAGAGTAGAAAGCACTCTTAATCACTGAACCATCTTTCCAACACCAGGAGCTTGGGCTTAAGAGGTAAAAGAGCCTGTGATTACCTGGGCAAGGTTCTTAGTCTAAGGCCTCAGTTTTTCCTCCAGTCAAGTAGGTACAGGAATAGAAATACAAAAGACAGTTCTGTGAGTTTTAGAATTAGTGTCTGGTCAGCGGGAAGGACTCAGTCAACAATAGCTACCAATAATGGGAGCTTCCAATAATCTGATGACTACATATTGGAAAGCTCCTGACAGGCACTTTGGGTCTCGGTGGCCTCACTCAGGGTCAGTTTTGATTGGACAAATGACAGAAGATGTTGAGGCAAAACGAGATGGAAAGAACAGCGGTATGTGTCAGTAAAGAGATCCTTGCGACCTTGTGGTCCCTGATGCCCCACATTGTCCCATCTCAGTCTATCTAGCTTTATCGAATTAGGAGTAGAAAGCTGAAATCTGCTGAGGTAGGGGAGATGTCACTCAGTGGGCTCTGGCCAGTGAGGAAAGGAAACAGAGTCTATGGATGTGCAAAAGCGTCCTCAGCACAAGGTGTATTTTTCATTCAGCTTACAGTCAAAGCAGCTGGAGAGATGTTGGTAAGAGGATGGTCATCGATGTCCAGCCAACCAGAGTGTTAATTCTGATTCACTTAGCTGGCAGCAGGCATCTGACACCCCAGTGGGGTGAGGAGGATGACTCCACAGAAGAAGGTGTCGATTCCTGCTGGTGAGAGTGGTAGTAGAATGGAGGATGGCCAAGGCATGGAGAATAGTTAGTGTGTAGCAGGCACTTGTCTGCTTGTTGCCTGTCTACTCCTTGCTACAATTATATGAGATGGCTGCTGTCCTCAGTTCTGTTTGCCAGAAGAGGAAACTGAGGCACAGAGAAAGCAATGATTTGCCTGTCATCATGAACTGCTAGGTGATACCATCATATCATCTCTCTAGTCCCTTTCTACGTGACAGCATTTTGTCCTTCCTCCCGAGGAGGTACTCAGGAAGGAGAGCTTATTTTTATTGTAAGACTAGAATAACTGTTGAAACCTTTTCCTCCAGAATGTATCAGTGACCCTGGCCTTGGGCCCTCCTTGGCCCCATACTAATTGTTCTTTGCTACCGGGGGTCCGGGGGCAGGTTGGCAAGGAGAGGCTGACCTAATCTCTGACTTGCCTGGGGAACTTGAGAGGGGAAGGTCCCAAATGGCTTTAGGCAGGCACCAGAAAGAGGAAAAATGAAAACCATGTTAAAGATAAATTGAGCTCGTTCTTAAAAGTTAGAAAGTAGACTTAATTAGGACCAGCTCTCTCCAGCCCAAACCACAAAAGTTAAAATGGGAAAATATTTCCAGAAATGCCCATTATGTGTTGTTAAAAAAATATCTAAAGTAAAATATATGTTTTATTTTATACATGCCTCCAGCTAAAAATTATGCTTTTACTCTCTCTCTCTCTCTCTCTCTCTCACACAGAAGATGGGAATGTGAACCCAAATCTAGACAGCCCTGAATCAAATTTAGGGTGCTTGCAAGCCCTGCCGTTTCCTATCAGCCCCATCGCTCGCAAGCTCCTTAAAGGAGAAAAGAAATTAAAACCAAAAAATAAAACAAAACAAAAATCCTGAAGTGCAGA
Organism: Montemys delectorum; assembly: GCA_019843815.1. NCBI lineage: Eukaryota > Metazoa > Chordata > Mammalia > Rodentia > Muridae > Montemys > Montemys delectorum. Next base: position 13,058 of record JADRCD010204340.1, on the reverse strand, counting down.
CAGAGAAAGAACAGTTCCCCATGGGTTGGCATGCCAGCCTTTGTTCCCATCCCATTAGATGGCCTTTCCTGTCATGTCCCCTTGCTGCCCATGAAGGCACATCCTTCATCACCCAGACCGCTGTCCTCTGAACTCATGGAAGGCCACAGGTAATTAGATAAGGTCAGCC
>JADRCD010204339.1:21478-39848 GCA_019843815.1 Montemys delectorum | reverse complement strand
AAAAAAAAAAAAAAAAAAAAAAAAAAAAAAAAAAAACAGCACCAGGTCAACTAAGCTTCATGTTCAAAATTAGAGATCCATCATAGGCATATATTGAAGACTGACAACACTAAACATTCTATGAGAAAATACTTTTTGTACTATTTGGATTAGAAAAAATATCCTCAGAGCATTTAGGAATCACTACATAGAACAATAAACCATCTTAAACAAAATAAAATGGGAAAAACAGAGGGAGGGGTAGAGTAGGGATATATGACACAAGGGGTATTTGAAAAGAACCATTGCTAAACATGATTTATGTTTACTTATAATATATATTATATATATATATATATATATATTGTTTAGAGAAACAGATGATAGGTGATAGATAGATAGATAGATAGATAGATAAACTGGGATTATGCCACTTGGAAATAATAATGCAATAGACACTAATTTATGAAATTCATTGTGTCACGCATGAGAGATCTCATTTCTTGGTTTAAACGGAGGATTTCAGGAAATTCACAAAGCAACACAGGTGGTGACAACCACTGCCTTTGGTAGCCTCCAAGAACTTGAAGTTTTCAGTAGACACCACATACTTAGAGTTATATTTGAGTAATTTGAGTGGAATCTGACCTGGAAGTCAAATCATTTATAGCTGTCTCTCATAGTATCTGAAGATGCTACAGAAGACAAGAAAAAAACAATACTTCTGTCCATCTGTAAGGGATATGGACCAAACTATGATGAATTCAGTGAGATAACACCAGCAGTACTGTAGTGGGACTAATACCTTTGTGGGTAACTAGCAACTGCCTAAATGAACGTAAGGCTAACTCGATAGGTGAATCTTGTTTCCTGGTATCACAAACATATGAACAATCTATGTGAGATGAAGTCATGAACTCTATAGGAGAACCCACTAATGCTAATTTTTAAACCATATAATTTCTATATACATTTTAAATATTTAACTTTATGTCCACATTTCTGGGTTCCCTAGCATCTATTGTTGTATCAATAACATTAGAAGAGAGGATAAAAAGAGTATAACACCTACAGAACTCGAGCATTTGCTTTAAAATAGCTTCTATATGTAACAAGGAAGCTTCAACCTTGAAATCTCGACTATTTTGATACACAAACCAGATCTTCACAATTACAAATCAATAAACAAGACAATGCATGTGGAGATATTCTCATAATACCCCATCCTTGGCTAAAAATCTACAGATAATTAATAACTGTTAAGAGATGTAAAGTCTGTCTTTTCCAGGAACAAAGCCCCTGATATATTATCTAATCTCATGTTCTTGATGCTAAAATACAGACAGACATGAAAAAATGATGTGTGTGTCTGTGTGTGTGTGTGTGTGTGTGTGTGTGTGTGTGTGTGTGTGTGTGTAGCAGGAACTACAGGACCACCTCTATGTAAATTCTGGGTTCCATGCAGCTGCGAAAGCATCTCTTGCAGGAGGACCTAATTGAGGACTACTGGAGAGAACAAGGATTGGTGAGGTAGACAATGCCAGCCAATTAGGAACTTCTGCTTAGAAAAGATGCTTTCTTGGGACTAATGGGGTATGAGTGGAGGATATTAAAGGAGCTTATAACAGAGTTCAGATGAGTTTACTGCAGCACTTCTCACCTGCTGCCAGAGTCTGTCATTGACTCTGTGCCACCTTACCTCCAACCTCCAAGGGCAGGTAGGGTCAGGAAATAAGTAGTCCAGAACACAGGCAACATATGTGAACATGTGTGTATCCAACAAAAATTATTAAAGAAGAAAAGTTTATGGATTTGAGATGAGTCTAGGGGTATAGAGAGTGTTGGAGGAAGTGAGAGAGGGGGGAAATGACATAAATAAAATATTCATGTATGAAATTCTCAAAATAAATTTTAAAATTGAATTAAAAAGTGTAAGCTCCATTATCCTAACTCAAAAAGAAGATAAATGACTCAGTACTAAGTAAATAAAGATGTGAACAAATACTCTACAAAATTAGACAAATGGATTGTTGATAAGCTTATGGAAATGTGCTCAACATAATTAGTCATAATTAAATACAAATTAAACTTACAGCTTAATGCCATCATCCATCTATTAGAATGCTTAAATTGAAGAGTATGGTTATAGCCAGCAATGTATACCATACATCACTGTGAAGATAAAACCATGATACAATGATTCATAGCAGAATTTCATTAAACAGTTAAAACAATGTTTGTGCATAGGCACATACATGGTGCTGTGTATATGTAGACATTAGAGGAAATCATGGAGAAAGTGCTTATCTCCTTCTACCATGTTGGTCCTGGGGATTGAACTCAAGTCTACAGGCTTTGTTGTTTCCTCCTTTATCTTCATGGCCATCTTGCAAATCCCAACAACTTTCCTTCTAACCCTAACCCTAACCCTCCACAAATAGTTACACTGTCTTTATAGCATTCTATTTCTAATCACTGTCCATATGTCATTCATATATTGAATGTGTTAACTTGTCACAGGGTGCAAATATGTGACATATCCACCTAATTGATGATTTTCATCAATAATATAGGAAAGCAACTGTTTAAGGAAAAAAAATATGGACAAACCTGAAGACCATTTGCTTTGTTGAGGAAGCAAAACAGAAGAATATGTATTCCACAAGTTTGTTCATACGGAGAGCAATATAGTTATAGCTACCATGACACAAGGCATTTTGGGGATGTCCAGTAGACCTGGTTATAGGGTTATACTTAAATATTTGGGGTCATATGCTTATACACGTAATATCACCTGGAATAGTAACTGACATGAATCACTAGGACTTGGGAAGCTGACAGAAGATTGTCTCAGTTTAAGGCTCAGCTCAGACTACATAGTAAAAGCCCTTCACAGAGGCTAGTGAGATGACTCAACAAGGAAAGATACTTATTGTCAATACTTGTTAAGACATTCCTTGGTGGATTGATAAAGAGGGAGTGAGAGATAACAAGAGACTGATTTTACAGCCACAAGCCTTTCTGAAATTGGTATTAATCCCTTTATGTGTGTGGAACCTCAAGAACAAAGGATGTCTCATTTATCCCTGTTACATTCAGGATGGAGTCTGCCATGCAGAATTTTCAGAGATCTGAGAACCCACGGCCTTGTCAGATAAAAAAGAAAGTGCTCATTCCTTTCTATTGTCAAACATCTTATATTAGTCTGCTCAAATGTGCAGAGTCTAGAATTCACTGACATCAAATACAGATGAGTCTTCTGTTGCAGAATAATTGATCATACTGTGAACCCTGAAATTGTGTTATTTGCTGAAAATAACTATTTCTAGTTATGGTGTGGCTCAGCCCTTTGCACACACCTTTAATCCCTCCAGATTGAATACCCACACACTCTTAGCGCCCTTGTTTAAAAGTGATGAATCAGAGATAGATTAAACAAAAAAAGGATAGGCCTGACCCTCTAAAGAAGAGAGAGGAAAGGGAAGCTACTGAAGAGAAAGTAGTGCAGAAAAGGAAGGAAGCAATTTTACCAGAAGAGTTTTACAGAGACCAGTTGTAGAGAGATCAGCCGAGACATAGGTGAATCAAAAAGAGCCAGATAATTAGAATAGGTTACAATAATTACTTTCAGGTGAAGCTGAGAGATACAGGAGAGGCTATAAGAAACCAAATAGAATCAGTCAGCTAGAAGAGGAGTTTGATGCAGAGCAGTTAAGTTGCAGCAGCCATCCAGAATTAAAAAAAGAAAAAGAAAAAGAAAAAAAGAAAGAAAGAAAGAAAGAAAGAAAGAAAGAAAGAAAGAAAGAAAAAACCTACAAAGGGTAAGCTGATTCAGCTCTTTAAGTCTCATAGGCTAAGAACATTCTAAGCCTAGATAGGATTGTATGGAGACTAGAACCTTCTAGGACTAGGTTTATGTTAGCAGACTGAGGCTATAAGTCTCAGATACAACAATTAAACCAGGCCAATAAAAGATAATTTTATAGTTTACTTCTATAGATATAGATGCAGATTCAGCCTAAGATAATTTATTTTCTCATTTAAGCTTGTCAAACCTACTCCCAAGTATAATCACAGATTGTTAAAGGATAGAAACAGCCAGTCCACAAGGTAAAACTATCTTCTTTCCTACTTTTTATTTTCTTTTATTTCTTGTCGTTTTGTTCTTTTTCTTTCTTTCTTTTTTCTGTTTTGGGGATTGCTTCATTTGTTTTTACAGAGTTTCACTACATATTCAAGTCAAAATTCTTCCAAAGTCAAAGTCAGAGTTGGAAGGCTAATACCTTTTGTTGTTACTGGTTTTTGTAATCTACAGTATCCTGAGGATTCCTCATCCATTATCACATGTGAGGCTGTCTGTGGTGGCCACACGCTACAATAATACATACCTGTGACTACTTTTAAAATCTAAGTAGAAGCCCATATGGGCAAAAAACCTCCTACATTATGCAAAATTGTCAGAAGTTTATGCAATATGTCAAAAGTTTATGACTATTCCAGCGAAGAGGGTGGATGCTCATCTGAGCCTACTTGAGCCATTTTTGAGATGAATACAGGAAATCACTATACCATGGGAAAATATCAGTACAGCTTAAGGCAAGGAATGACACTGTCTGACTATTATTCTTAAGAAAATATCAACTTGACCTCTATACCATAGTGTTTTCTGTACAAGTAGGACAGTTGCACTTAGAAAATTACTTTAGTTGAGACATAATGCATGAGATCTCTGGAAACCTAGCTCAGACAAAATCCAGTATGGAGAGAAGAGGTACACATGAAGAACCACTACTTGCTAAGGAACTATTGGTAATTGATAGCTGCTGGAAGATAGTAATTTTTCTTAAAGGTGTGCCACCTGGTTAGTTGATCAACTCTGATGAAATGCTCCATATCAAAGAAAATATAGGCATCCTAAACTGCACTAAATGTAGTGAAGGAGGTGATTGATCTGTGAGGAGTCAGCAGAATGGTGAACATGACTATAATACAGTCTATGAAATTATGAAGTATGTTGCAAATTTAAGAAAAAGAATCTTAAACATGTTGGCAATATAAAGAAAAAAATACAAATAAAGTAAATAGTAAGCAAAAAACAAAAAGCAAAGATATAATTGAAGACATGGACAAGACCAAAAGCTGACTATTGTATATGAGTCGATAAAACCATACTCTGTTAATATAGTCAATAAAGTAAAATAAGAAAGTTGGCAAAGCAGCACCATTTGTAAAGTGCTTTCATACCACAGGGGTCAATGGAATATAATGGCTCATGCCTATACTCCCAGAATTCAGGGAGCAGATGAGGCAGGGAGCCTAAATTCAAGTTTACCCTCAGTTTCATAGTGAGGTTCAGGCTCTATTATTTAAAGCTTAGATGAACAAGATAAAACCTTTTGAAATAGAGTAAAATGGATTTTAATGCTAGATCATAACAATTATATATTTTAATGTCATCCTGAAAAAAGGCTGAAGTTGGTATGATATGTAAATAGTACCAAAGTACCAGACACAGACTTTTATAAAATTTGAAAAAATTTCATTTTCACAAATAACAAAAAAATGAAAATGTAGCCAGTTCCTTTAAAGTCATCTTTCATTATTTCAAAATATGAAGTAAAAGTACTCGGTGAGATGTGCCTGCTCAATATCTGTACAACTATCAATCTCACTATCAAAATTAGGTAACGGTTCACTGAAAATAAAATACAAAGTAAAATTGTGTACATTTGTTCCACTATACAATTATGACTAGATTTTTTTAAGAATGTGGTAAATGTAAAGCAAAAATGAAACAGATATGAACATTGTAGAAGATATCATTATTTTGTGAGGAATCCAAAGAATTATAGAAACATATAATTAGAAAAGAGTAGACACTCTTGGCAAAAAAAAAAAAATATCTGATGAAATCCCATCCTGAATGAACCAATTGCCTTACCAGGGAGAGAACAGAAATTACAATTTTCTTACAATAAATAAGGTGTCAGTAAATACTAATTTCACCCTACCATGGAAAATGCCATTATTTTCTAATTGATATATAAACATAGCAGCATTTTTTTATTTATTTTTTTACATAGCAGCATTTTAATTGAAATCCTATCAAGGATTTGATAACAGCTGACAAGCTTTCTTCTACAAACAAACACAACAAAAAGAGTGGAATATTATCTTGATTTCCAAAATTGATTTCCAGGCTTTGAAAACCTAAGCTGTGGACCATCAAATGGAACCAGAAAATCAGTTGTCAGTATCAAGCACATCTGTATGAGAACTCCAATGTTCTAGATGTATACAATCAGGAAAATTGTGTGAAAATTTGGGGTTTTATTTATTTTTATTTTTTTATATGGTGGTAAGAATGCTTGGTTGGTTTTATATGCAAATGAAAATAACTCCTGATAGATTATTCCTTTCTATGACAAATGTCACATTTTCTTTTATGCATTTACAATGCAGCCTATCTTCTGTTTTCTGTAATGGTTGGCCAAGTGAGGCCATAGAAGCACACATAAAGTCGCTATGAAAAGTCTGAACATACTCACAGTCCTTGGGGTAGGAGACATGGGGAAGCACTGTAGTTTGGTTAGGAGATAGCAGCCTAGATCACAGCTTTTATTTTGGTTTGTACGTTAAGGCAAGGCAAGGCTTGGTAAAGAGTTTAGGATCAGTGATTTTGAATCATTTGGCTGGGCACAGAGGCATAACAGATGTATGCAGCTTGAACCTACTCCTTGGTCATTAAAACTGCATAGCGCTTGCTGCTGTTCATGGATCAGAGGAAGTAAGACTCAGGCACAAACCAAAATAATGATCTCAATACAGAAACTTGCTCCTTCTAAATTACCATTGACAGCCTCACCAACAAGGTCTCTGTTTCTTGGACAAAATATGTACTTATCACAGATATACACTCTCTCATGTCAAATGTAGAAGCAATAATATTCATGTCTTTGATATAATTAGAAAATATACATTATACAAGACTATGAGTTTTATAGTACCTTACAAAAATAATTATGGGTTTGTTTCCTTAAAAAACCTGATCAATAAAATAAGTGTATAAAATTCTTTTTAAATTCATAGAATTAATTTGTTAGAAAATTTATCCATTGTCTTATACATGAAATCAGAATTTTCAAAATCATATACACCTCTTTCTTAGTTGAACCTGATCAGTATCTGATCTAGACAAACAAAGGAAGAGCATGGAAAACTTTAAAATATTTACTATGTCAAAAGATAATTTTGGAGGTCTTCCAAAGTTAATAACAGTATACCATGAACTTAACAGCACTCATGGAAGTAAAATGAATGTGGAGATTATGATAAGGAGCCATATACTACTTTTGTGAATATATATATCTCCAAGAAACCAGAACAAAAAATATAATAATAAGTAAAGATAAATGAATTTTAGAATCATAAGGGAAATAGGGTGGGGAAATTTTAGCTTTTTTATCTAATTCGGCTTGGAAATTTGGTGATCCATATACAACAACAAAAATTCTAAACTGTGCAAAGTAAATATTAATAATATATTAATAATTTTATTATTAATATTATATCGATATTATAATTAATATTTATAATATATTAATACTATTTATATTTATAGTAAAATAATATTAATAATAGATCATTTAAATACACCATAGACCTAAAATTGAAAGACGCGTGGAAAACAAGAAAATTCCATGTGAGTTGGTTTATTTATAGGTATCATAGATTCAATATGAAAAGGACAGTTGATACAAGCATATCTTAATTTTTATGTCATCTACATACTACAACAAGCAATTTGCTGGATATTGAGACCATTTGTGACTAGATTGTTTTTTCATTTACACACCATCTTATTTCTCCAGCTACCTCTGATATGTGTGTCTGTTCTGTTAATTCACAATACTTTAATATTTCAACATATTATCTAATTTGTCCATTATTTATGCTATTGATAAACATGAGATGCTTAGAGATAATATCTATTTTTAAATGTCTATAATATAATTGTTTGCCTGTAGGAAGCAGAAACCCAAGAATGAAATGTTAAACAAGTAACTCCAGCATATATAACAGATAACACAGTATAGGGAGAATCACATGATGTTTAAATTAAAAGTCTTAGTATTTTGATCCTTTTAGGTTCACTTGAAATCAGGTAACAGTGATATACTGCTGGTTAACATGGAAACAAACAAGGATGAGCATGTTTGGTTGCATTGTTTGTCATCTTTCTTAGTCAAGCATTGATAGACAGAACAACGCTTTTCTAGAAAGCCTTTCCCTACAGAAATCAGACCAGTTGCCATCTAAACTGATACCTTTATGATGTCAAAATGTATTATACAATGACTGGTAAAAAAGAAAATGGGACTTTGCTATGTAAAACGAGTTACAATAACCATTTTTCCCTAAGATCCATAAGAGATTTGGAGTACATCACACTGACAGTTGACTATGGAACTCAAACATGTGACATTTTGAAATGAAAAGAGCACAATTATACAGGTGAAAATTCTTTATCAGCAATTCTATGTCAAAATGAAAATGTTATTTGAGAGCTATAATATTTAGAGCTTGTCCAGTGGTAAAATATAGATTTGACCTAATCTTTAAAACCAATATTTATAATACTTAATGTGAATTTTATGAATTTTACAAGGATAGTAATGCATTTGCATGGTCTCCACATATAAAAGGCATTAAACAATATACGGTACATTATCCTTTTAAATCTGGAAGTTCAAATTCTGAAATAAATCATATACAAAATATCTCATTTTAGAATTTTGAGTTCATATGCACTCTTCTTAGTATATATATTAACATTGTTCTGGTTAAATAGGGAGCGATGATGGTTTTTCTCAATGGTCAACTTGATTAAATTAGATAGTGGTATTTCCCAGCATGACTGAGGAGACATCTGTGAGCATTCAATTAGAAGAGGAGACACACACACACTGAAGCGGATCCACAATTCAATGTATTAGCTTCCTGTGTTGACCAGAGCAGAAGAGTAACCACCTATCCTGGACTTACTCAGTCTACTTTGGGTCCTAGAGTTCTTAGTACTAGATCAAGCAAGTCATGAAATAACACCTCTTAACACCTCTGGAACTGTTAAGCCAAAATCAGTATTTCTCTTTTAAATTGTGTATGTGTTGGGGGGAGGGGGCTGTGGTACTGCAAAAATTTCTATCACCTAGGGTACATGTCTTGGGGATTGTTTTTGGTTTTTGAGACTAGGTTGCTCTGTATGATCCTGGCTCTCCTGGAAATCTCTTTTTATACCACGAATGGCCTGGCATGAAGGGGAAAATTTTAAGAATAATTATAATTAGATGAGCAGAGGCTTTTTTCCAAAAGTACTGGGACATGCTGGGATTTCATAGACATTCTTTATAAGAAAGCCAAACATCATGTTCTTACTGTGGAGGAAAAACAAAAACAGAAACGCTAACTCCTTGACAAAATTCAGTGTTGTTTTAGGAATTTACGTTTTATCAGCCTGTGTATAACCACCTGAACTGCTTTCCAGTGTAAACATTTGACAAATTTTCTACAGGAGTAATGAATGAAAACATTAGACCACAAAATAGAAGAAGTAAGATTCTAGAAAAAGTTCAGGACCTTCCCTTGTGTAGTGAAAATTCTCTCTTTGCACAGAATAGAATGGCCCATTGTTTATGGGACCACCCTCTCGGGTGAGTGTTCTCTGAATTCCTTACTTTTTCACATTGTTCCAATTCACTCTGGGGCCTGTTAGTGCCAGATTTCAGCTGTTGACCCTGATGAGTTTAGAATAGCAAGCATTCTGCATAAAGAAGCTCTACCACACAGACCAAGTCTGTCTACAAATGCAGCTACCTGTCAAATTATTTACTCACAGAAGAATACATCATGCTAGTCAAGTATGTCAGCTGCAGAGGGAGTCAAATTTCAAATCTGTAACTACCAAGTCTGGAAAACTAAACTTTATAAGTACACTTTATAAATGTAAACAAAACTAACTTTAAATTCTCTGTTATTGTGTGCTTCCAAATAAACAATTTACTTTCAAATTTTGATTTTTTTTTCAGAATAAATGCACACAAAATACAGTTTTCCTCCAACCATTAGAAGAATCCAAACCCCTATGGTGGCTTTTGCAACATCTTACTCCACTATATGATCTGTGTCAAAACAAAAACAAAAACAACAACAACAACAACAACAACAACAACAAAACAGTCGAAGCCATTTCTTTTCCCAGTAATTTCCCATATTTGTTCTGGTATGGCATCCGAGGAGCTACATTGCATGTAACGGTTCCAGGGGCTTAATTTCTTCTGCTTTGTTACAGTTTAGAAGCCTTTTCAGAGTTTGTACAGCATTGGCAATTTAGGTGAGTACTGTCCAAGGGCATTTATAGGATGTCCCCAAAAACTGAAGTGTGTTAGGTTATAAAGATTGTGTAAAGAGGGCTTAAATGCTAGAGTGCTGTTTTCATTGCACAATACTAAGAGTATTTGTTATCTACTGACGATTTATCTTGCTCATTTATGAAAAAGGTTGGGTGTCATAGTCAAACCTCTCACCTATTTTCCTTTATTCATTTTATAGTTTATTCCTTAACAATGAATTGTTAAATTTACCTTGCTTCAAAAGAAACTAACAGCATGGGGTTTAAACATTGTGAGGCTTCTGGAAAGCACAGGAATTTCTGCTCAACCTAGAAAAGGTTTTATGTGAATGATTTGTATATTATTATGGTTTTGTATTTTTAATACTAATTTTTGGTAATGCGTCTGTGTATGTGGTGTGCAGGTGTGTGGATGTGTGCCTGAGCGTGTGTGTGTGTGTGTGTGTGTGTGTGTGTGTGTGTGTGTGTGTGTGTGTACTAGTGCCAGGAGAGGCTAGAAAAACCTTTAGGCCTCTAGGATCTGGAGTTATAGGTGGTGGTAAGTTGCACAACATTGGTACTGGAAGCTGGGTCTTTCTTTCTTTACTTATTTATTTTTCTTTTTTTGTTAAATAATACAAAATAATATAAAGAAAAACAAGTTAAGATGAGGGAAAAGGGACAGCCCCAGAGGAAAGGGAAATGAATAATGAACATGATAAATATTCACCCATTTGGGTGATTTGTGAAATGTGAAGTAAAGCAACTGAATGGTGCCACTTTTTGCCCATTTTAAAATGTGATATCTAAAATTTTATTTATTTATTTATTTACATTCTAATCACTGACCCCCTCCTCATCTTACTCTCTCCCATCCCCTCTCCTGTTCTCCTCTGAGAGGGTGCACCCCCTTGATATCTGCCTACCCCAATGCATCAAGTTCTTCTGCAGATTGAGGCAATCCTTGCCCACTGAGGCCAGATAAAGCAGTGCAGTTGGGGAACAGATTCTACAGACAGGTAACAGCTTTAGGGACACCCCTACTCCAGTTCTTGGGGGACTCATAGGGGAGACAGTGCTGCATATCTGCTACACAGATGCTAGGAACCTTGGTCCAGACCCTCAGCCTGTTTATGCCCTTTGGATAGTGGCTCAGTCTCTGAGAGCTCCTAAGGGTCTAGGGTCATTCAATCTGTTGGTTTTCCTGTGGAGCTCCTATCCCCTTTGGGGCCTTTAATTCTTACCCCATGTCTTCCATAAGAATCCTTGACCTCTGTACAATGTTTGACTGTAAGTATCTGCATCTTCAATCAGCTGCCTCATGGAGCCTCTCAGAGGACAGTTATGCTAGACTCCTGTCTGTAAGCATAGCAGAGTATCATTAATAGTTTCAAGGATTCGTGCTTGTCCATAGGATGGATCTCATGTTGGGCTGGCCATTGGTTGGCCTTTCCCTCAGTCTGTGTTCCATCTTTGTTCCTGCATTTGTTTTAGACAGGAAAAAATGTGGATGGAAAATTTTGTGGATAGTTTGGTGTCCTTATCCCTCGAATGGGAGTACTGCCTGGCTTCAGTAGGTGGCTTCTTCTGTTCCACTGTTATACCTCTCAGCTAATGTCACCCATATTAACTTCTGGGAGTCTTCCCCAATCCCATGTCTTTGACAACTGCCCAGAGATTCCCCACCTCCTGCTCCTCATTCAGCTGTAGATTTCCATTCTCTCTTTGTACAACTGCTCCTGATTCTCTTAAAACCCTTCCCATCCCTTCTCCCACAGAATTTCCCCCTCTCTCTGCCTCCTATGACTATTTTATTCCCCCTTCTAAGTGAGATTCAAGCATCTTTGCTTTGACTTTCCCTCTTGCTTAGCTTCTTTGGGTCTGTGGGATGTATCATGGGTCACTGGTACTTTATGGGTAGTATCCACTTATCAGTGAATACATACCATGCATGCCATTTGGAGTCTGGGTTACCTCACTCAGGAGGATATTTTCCAGTTCCACCCATTGGCCTGAACATTTCATGATGTCCTCATTTTTAATTCCTGAATAGTATTCCATTGTGTAAATGAACCACCTTTTCTGTTTCCATTATTCCATTGAGGGACATCTGGATTGTTTCTAGTTTCTGGCTATTGTGAGTAAAGTTGCTGTGAAAACAGTGGAGCATGTATCTTTGTGGTATAGTGGAACATCTTTTGGGTATATGTCCAGGAATAGTAGAGCTGAGTCTCTAGGTAGAAATATTTCCAAATTTTAAGAACCACCACATTGGTTTCCAGAATGGCTGTACAAATTTGTAGTTCTCCTAGCAGGAGTGCTCCCCTTTCTCTGAAACCTTGTCAGCATGTGCTATCACATGAGTTTTTGATCTTAGCCATTCTGATTTGCCTAAGATGACTCTCAGGGTGATTTTGATTTGTATATCATGCCTAAGATGAATCTCAGGGTGATTTTGATTTGTATATCTATGATAACAAAGGACTTTGAACAGATCTTTACCTGCTTCTCAGTTGTCCGTGATTCCTCTGTTGAGAATTCTGTTTAGTTCTGTACCCCATTTTTAATTGAGTTATTAGGTTTGTTAGAATCTAACTTCTTGAGTTATTTAAATATTTTACATATTAGTCCTCTGTAGGATGTAGGGTTAGTGAAGATATTTTTCCAGTCTGTGGGCTACCATTTTGTCTTATTGAGAGAATCCTTTTCCTTACTGAAACTTTCTAGTTTCATGAGGTCCCATTTATCAATTGTTTATCTTAGAGCCTGAGCTATTGGTGTTCTGCTCAGAAAATTGTCTCCTGTACTAATGCGTTTAAGACTACTTGCCACTTTCTCTTCAATTACATTTAGTGTATCTAGTTTCAAGTTGAGGTTTTTGATCCATTTGGACTTGTGATTTGTGCACAGTGATAAGCATGGATCAATTTGCATTCTATATGCAGACATCCAGTTAGACCAGTACCTTTTTTTGAAGTTGGTATACAGTTTTGGATACTTTGTCCAAATTTAAGTGTTCATAGTCATGTGGGTTTATTTCTGAGTCTTCAGTAGATTCCATTGATCAATATATCATTTTTGATACCATGTCTATGCAGTTTTTATCACTACTGCTCTTTATTACAGCTTGAGATCATGGAAGGTGATTCCTCCCGAAGTTCTTTTATTGTTCAGGGTTGTTTTGGCTATTCTGAGTTTTGTTTTTCTGCGTGAAGCTAAGAATTGTTCTTTTAAGTTCTGTAAAAAAAATTGTGTTAGGTATTTTGATAAAAGTTGTATTGCATCTATAAATTGCTTGTGGTAAAATGTCCATTTTCACTATCCATGAGCATGGAAGGTTTTTCCATCTTCTGATATATTCTCTAGTTTCTTTCTTCAGGGACTTGAAGTTCTTGTCATACTGGTCTTTCATAGTTCTTTTAAAAGCAGTATGTGGGAAGGAGTGGCAGAGATTAACTATGGAGCAGAGACTGAAGGAAGGACACGCCAGCCTAAATATAGCTATCTCCTGAGAGGCTCTGACAATACCTGACTAATACAGATGTAGAGGCTCACAGCCACTCATTGAACTGAGTACACAATCCCCAGTGAAGGAGTTAGAGAAAGGATCTATAGAGCTGAAGGGTTTGCAGCCCCTTAGGATGAACAACAATATGAACTAACTAGTACCCTCAGAGCTCCCAGGGACCCAACCACCAATCAAGGACTATATATGGTGGGACTGAATGTTCTGGCAGCATGTGTATAGTAGAGGATTGCAAATTCGATCATCAATAGGAGGAAAGGACCTCGGCCCTGTGAAGGTTTTGTGCCCCAGTATAGGGGAATGCCAGGGCCAATAAGTGGGAGAGGATGGGGTGGCAGGCATGGGGAGGGGAAGGCAACAGGGGTTTGTTCTTGTTGTTTTTGTTTGTTTTGTTTTGGAGGGGAACCTGGGAAAGGAGAAATTTACATGTAAATAAAGAAAATATCTAATAAAAAAATAAAAAAAGCAGTGTGTGCATTTGACTTCTGAGTTATTTCTCTAGTCCTTGTATTTGCATTTATTTAGTGATATTACATCAATGTAATCATGCTTTTACTTTATGCTTTTTATCTCTACCAATATTATGTTCTCTTTGTTGAAATTGCTTAAAATTTTTAGTTCTAGCTATTATAAATGATTTTGGGTTGGCTTCTGTGCCTTTGGCTGTCTTTGTTTCTGTTAATCTGTTTGTCTCTGCCTCTCTGTGTGTCTTTCTCTGTGTGTGTGTGTATGTCTCTGTTTCTCTTTCCATTTCTATATTCCAGTTACATACTTATATTGTCTTAGATTATCTCACCCATGTAACAAGCTGTTTCTCTGAAGAGCCCTGGTTTTGTTTTCTTGTTTGTTTGTTGTTTTTTTTTGTTTTTGTTTTTGTTTTTGTTTTTTGCTAATTGTACTTAGAACCTAAAATGTTGACACACAGAACACTATTGATCCCATGGTTCCATTATTTCTTGTTCTTTTTAAGCAGTGAGAACTAAGCAAAAAACATTCTAATTTACATGTATTCACACATCTGTAATTACATCTGTCACTGTTTTTCTAATGGTCCCTGTAACATCCTCCTATACATGTTAATTGAACATGAGTTCACGTTGTTATCTCCAACTGTAATTCAGCATTATGAAGCTCATTCTTCCTTCTCCCAGGAGATCTGACCCTTCCCCAAATGGATTTCTACTAGTCTTGTCTTTGCTTAGGTTTTGTTCAAGTAGCCAGACGGTTGATTTTTCATGGATACAGCTATTCTATATGTCTAGGACATACAATCACATAGCTGACTCCTTGGACTGCTGGCCTTTCAAATCTTATTGTGCCCTTTTCCATTATGTTTCCTGAACCTTGAGTGCAGGTTTTGTGTTACTATACTTGTATATTATTGGGGCTACTGGGCATTTGGTGGTTAGTAGATCTCTGCATTTTGACCTGTTGTGTGTCTCTGTGATAGCCTCTATCTGTTGCAAAGAAGAACTTCTTTGATGAGGAGTGAACACTGTACTTTACTCATGAATATAAGGGCAAGTTTTAGAATGCATTTAAAAATTATGCTGGTTTAGTATAGTGACAGTAATAGGTTCTCCTCTCAAATTCATGACTTTAATATCCCTTTTCAGTTGGCTATGTTGTTGTAAGTACTAGACATGATTTTCATCCTGTCAGAGGGCCTTAAGTCAACTATACAGCTTGCTTGTAGCATCAAGTATGAGTGCCACTATTGAACCTTTATGCATATCTTGCTCTGCTGTTCCTTATTGTGGTTTATAGGCATCACAGGTGGCTTGGACATTGATAGCTTCCCTCTCTCAGAAGCTTCCCTAGCACCTTCTGGAACTAAAGTTAAACTTGAGAGTGAAGGCATCTAGATAAAATCCAGGTAAAATTGCCGAAGGTCCAGTGCCCTATGTGTGGTGTGTCTTCAGCAACAGAGGATTACTTTTAGTCTCTGAGAGACAAACCCGGGATACTTTAATAGTAAATATATGGGAATCTGCTGGCCAAGAACTAGAAAGGAGATTTCTCATGATATGTACTGTTTTTTTTTTTTATTTCATTTTGTTTTTGTTTTTGTTTGTTTTTGTTTTGATAAGTGTACTGTGGTTTTTGAAAGGAGAATTGTCAGTCAAGTAGTATTATTTCATTTAATGTGTGTGCGTGTGCATGTGTGTGTGTGTGTGTGTGTGTGTGTGTGTGTATGTGTGTATATATAAGTTACTATACATTATAGGTAATATTAGATGAATATAAAGTAATTTGATTCTTCAGGGCTTTTTCAAATATTTTAGTGCTATTTTTCATTCCTCTTAGTTCATTTAAAAGCCCCTTTCTATTTTTTATTCTCCCATCCTATTACTTATAACCCACTACCGTTTTTAAACTGCACAATGTTTAAATTTTTGCTGTGCTGACAGCCTGAACTAAGACAGCAGTTACTAGAAACTCCAAGTCTGAAGGATATAGAGAGCAATGTTTCTTTCCTGCTCCTGAGAAATCCACAGAATCCCATTTTCCTATTTGCAGAGTGACATACACGCAAAAGGAGAAGCAGAAGCAAGAGCAACTGCCTCTTACAGCCACAACTATTTTATTATAAATACTCTTTGCTTCAGCTTTAAAATTCTCCAGAGGGTTTTGAGCTGCTGAGCTACAGCACAGTGACTTGCACAGTCCTATAATCTTTTTATGATTTAAACAACGGGGAAGCACAATCATTTTAAATTGAAATGTTTGAACATATATTTCCTTTAAGCTAAATAAAATTACCACTCACCAGGAATTGAATTAGCTAAAGATGCATACACTCTTGGGGATAATTGTTACTCAGTAATATTTTAAACAGTACTTAAAATGTCTTTATATTACTAATAAAAGTCAGTCAGCCTGAATTAAAAGCCCACATAAGCCACTAACTACATATGAGTAACTTACTTTTAGTAAATATTTTACTAGGTTTTTTTTTCTTTTAAGTTCACTGCCTTCATTTCTTCATCTATAAATCTAGATCATAATTGTACCAAGATCTTAAGAGTTGAGTGAGAATCAAATGATGGGATCAAATAAATAGCATTATGAATAGGGTAAGATCCATCCATTAATATATAAAATATGAAAGATTATATATTTATCAGTTGCTTTAACACTCAATATGAACACTGAAAACTGCTAACTTTCTCATTTTTATCTTAATTTTTCTGCAATAAGTCCTCATCCTTCCTCATGCTGGAACTACATGGAAGAAAATATTTTCTTCTTTAAATAATAAAAACACCTTCCTAAATACTTTATACTCCTGGAAGTTGAGAATAAGAGATGCTTAATTTAAAATCATCATCTCCTAGTTTCCAATATCATAGGTATGTTTCAGGCAACAGAAAAAAGGAGCCAATTCCTCAAGAAAAGCTATCATTTTCAGGCTGCAACCCTGCTAAGTAGAATATCAATTTCAATCTCTAGATAAGTACTTCCTCTCGAAGAAAATGTGGTAATATTGTTTCCTATGGAGTCTTATATAAAGTGAGTGCTCATGTACCTTAAGAAATTACTTAGTAACTTTAAGTGAGGTTATTGAGATGTCATATGTGGGCAGTGACCAGGCCCTGATAATAACAGATTCCTTATGGGTAAGATTAGATTCTATCCAAACTTGATCCTTCCCTTCCATGTGATTCAGCAAACTTGAAGAGTGTTATTCTGGGATATTGACCACTCTGTGATACACACTGTTATTGTTTAAGACAATCAAGGTAGCCTGTTCCAAACTAAATGAACTAACATAGAGGGTTTTCCATTTTACCTATAAACAGTAATGCTCACCAAGTTTTAATATTCTCCTTTATCATTATTAATAAAGCTTGTTATCTCAGCTAAGCATGGTATCAGAAGCCTTTAATTCTAGCTCAAACATCAGAGACATGTGGATTTCTCTGAGTTTGAGGCTAGTTTCATTTACATAGTGAGTTCTAAAACAATCAGAATTACATACTGAGTCCTTGTCTCAAGAAAAGCATATGAAACAAAATAAAAAGACAAAGACAAAGATGATTTCTAGAATAAAAATCAAATAGCAGTAGTTCTCAACATAAATATATGAGCATATGATTATATTGATAGTTTAGATTTTGATAGTATATGAATCTTAAATGTGGTAAAGGCAAGGCCACCAAGCTTTGTGACATAAGCTACTGAAATTAGCTAAACAAAAAGGGTAGCACCTACTGGAAAGAAGGTATGTCAGATTGTGAATAACATGACTTGAAAAAGACGTGAAGACTCTGCCCATTTTTCCTTCTTGGTTCCATGATAACATCAGTTAAGAAGCACTGCTTTGTTCTTACTGCCATGATGACAGTCCCTAAAAGTCATGATGCCATGTAGTCATAGTCAGAAAGCTTGAGTAAAATAAATCGTTACCTATTTGTAAAAGCAACAAAAATATTACTAGCATGAAAAAAAAAAAAAAAAAAAAAAAAAAAAAAAAA